>AVPN01000146.1:34618-57985 GCA_000695325.1 Pleurobrachia bachei | reverse complement strand
TTGGTCCCGGTGTCCCGATTTTTTTTTCATGCCTGGAATTTTCATTTTAGGGGCTCGTTTTGCTGCAGGAATTATACTGTTTGCTGCAGTCATGGATATGGATTTTCCAAATTTTCTACTGTTCTAAACATGATTTCATTGGGAAAATAACCCGGCAGTCCCTATAAGATTGGAATATTCCCCTACTGCAGTCCCATGTAGTCCCTATAAGATTGGAATATTCCCCTACTCAGTCCCCTGTAGTCCCTATAAGATTGGAATATTCCCCTACTCAGTCCCCTGTAGTCCCTATAAGATTGGAATATTCCCCTACTCAGTCCCCTGTAGTCCCTATAAGATTGGAATATTCCCCTACTCAGTCCCCTGTAGTCCCTATAAGATTGGAATATTCCCCTACTCAGTCCCCTGTAGTCCCTATAAGATTGGAATATTCCCCTACTCAGTCCCCTGTAGTCCCTATAAGATTGGAATATTCCCCTACTCAGTCCCCTGTAGTCCCTATAAGATTGGAATATTCCCCTACTCAGTCCCCTGTAGTCCCTATAAGATTGGAATATTCCCCTACTCAGTCCCCTGTAGTCCCTATAAGATTGGAATATTCCCTGGACTCTTCCCTCTCCAGTCCCTGCAGTTCACAGTTATGAACATTCTTGAGATATCCCTGCTGCAGTGCTGTAGAGATGGAACATCTCTTGAAAATTCCATTTCTGCAGTCGCTGCAGCAGGCACTGCAGCGATGGAAAATTCCAGGAAAATTCCACTGCTGCAGCACTGCAGCACTGCAACAGTGATAGTAACGATCTCACCCCTTTGTAAAGCTATGGGGAAAAAAGAGAGCTATGTTAAAGTATGATTCTCTCTTTTCTTTCCCCTTCCCCCTTACTTGACTGTTGTCGGTGCACTAGGCACAACTGGGGCATGCCCAAACATATTCTATCTGTTACACACTGCTGCAGCACTGCTCTGTGTGTAAGTATAGGAAATATCTTCTGCTGCAGCAGCTGCTGCAGTCCCCTAAAATTTTCTCATTTTGCTGCATAAATTTTATTTTGCTGCAGAATTTTTGCATTCATCTTTCCTTCATATTCCAGAGATCGGGACACTGGGCTTTCGGTATGTCTTAGGACAGCTGAAACATTATGCGAATGGGTTTTAGGATGATTAATTCTCGTGATCTTTGTTTCTCGTGTTTATCACCCGTTTATCAAAAGCACGTGTCACGTGGTACCCACTTCTGACTGGGGTTCTTGCACAAACAAATATGGAAAGGATATGGGTCCTGTATCATGGGACACACGATGCTATTATTATGTAACGGCGGGAGGGTACTCACGATTCTAAGAAATCAAGAGAGAGACGTGCTCGATCTAGAAACCGGCCGCTTCCTAGAAAGTGCTGATTGTCGTTACTATAAAAGCACGGGACGCGGTGAGCGGTGATTGTTTGTTCAAGCAACCTGTTCAGTGATATTTAGCGACATTCAGTCTTGTTTGGTATACACAGCTCTTAATTAAACATGTTTACTTATCCATAACTTACTAATTCGGTGCGGTCTCTTGAGGGGTTGGTCTGGCAGCATGATTTACATGCTCATGTTCTAAAGATATTTTACATTTATCTAGCAAGATATGAACTATACGCAGTGCCCCTTCAAATCTGGCCAGATGCAGAGAGATTTCCTTCACAAACCCACCCCTCCAGAACCCTCTCCCATTGAGACAGCTGCAGCTGACAAAAAACTCTTTGCGGGAAACAACTACATGGATTACCTCAAGGTTAGCTATCCCGTATAGTATTATATTTATCAACTATGATGTAATTTTTGGCACTTTTTTCTGTCTAAATAGAAGTTTTGATGTTAGATTTGAGTTTCATAATCATAGTTACAACTGATCATGATCTCCCCTTCCTAAACCTCACACCCTGTTTGTAGATTGACGACCTCCTTGGGCTTCAGTGCAGATTAACAACCGACAAAATTGCACACGACGAGCACCTGTTTATTGTCACACATCAAGGTGAGAAAATAAGAAGCCGAAGAGAGAAAGCATCAACTTCATTTGAGAGTGAATTGAAGATGCAAACAAGCAGAACTAATATTCTTAATCCCTTTTTTCAGTGTTTGAACTTTGGTTCAAGCAGATTCTATACGAGTTGAAATCGATAAGAGAGGTGTTCCAAATGGAGCGAATTTGTGAGCGGTACCAACAGATTATCCTTCAGAGACTCATCAGGGTCAACTCAATCCTTCGAATCATGGTGCAACAATTCGAGGTAAATTATTAAGTAGTATAGTGTGCACAGTTGGGACCCCTTTTAGCCTCCTAAGCGGGTCACCAAATTAACTTCGACGGAACACGGTGACAGTAGGCAGGAACAGTTCAAATTATAAAGGAACAACACAGGAACAGTAATTAACTTCGACGGAACACTTTTACATTAGGCAGGAACAGTTCAAATTAGAAAGGAACAACACAGGAACAGTAATTAACTTCGACGGAACACTTTTACATTAGACAGGAACAGCGCAAATTAGACAGGAATAGCTTTAACATTAGACAGGAACAATACAAATTAGAAAGGAACATCACTGGAACAGCAATTGAGTTTAACAGAACGCTTTTTAATTACACAAGAACAGTTCAAATTAGAAAGGAACAGCGATTAAGTTCGACGGAACACTTTTACTAATCTGTCCTTGTCAAGTTTAATCAAAGGAACAACACTGGAACAGTAATTAAGTTCGATGGTACACTTTTGCATTAGACAGGAACAGTGCAAATTAGACAGGAACACCTTTACATTAGACAGGAACAATACAAATTAAATTCCTTGTCATTAATTCAAGCTGCCTTGTGAAAATGTAATCTGTCCTTGACTACAAATTAGAAAGGAACAGCGATTAAGTTCGACGGAAAGCTTTAACATTAGACAGGAACAGTACAAATTAGAGAGGAACAGTAATTAAGTTCGACGGAACACTTTTACTAATCTGTCCTTGTCAAGTTTAATCAAAGGAACAACACTGGAACAGTAATAAAGTTCGACGGAACACTTTTACATTAGACAGGAACAGTAAAAATTAGAGAGGAACAGTAATAAAGTTCGACGGAACACTTTTACATTAGACAGGAACAGTTCAAATTAGAAATAAGGAACAGTAATTAAGTTCGACGGAACACTTTTACATTAGACAGGAACAGCACAAATTAGAAAGGAATAGCGATTAAGTTCGACGGAAAACTTTTTCATTAGACAAGAACAGTTCAAATTAGAAAGGAACAGTAATAAAGTTCGACGGAACGCTTTAACATTAGACAGGAACAATATGAATTAGAAAGGAACAGGAACTAAGTTCGGCGGAACGCTTTTTCATTTAACAAGAACAGTACAAATTAAAATAAAAAGAACAACACTTGAAAAGTTTAAACTAAAAAGGAACAACACATCAACAATTCAAATTAGAAAGGAAGATTAATTTCAACCTATAATGCGTACAAAACAAAAGGTTTTTATTTTTTTTAAAATTTTTACGGGATGGTACCGGAAAAGTGGAAATTAATTCACAGTGATCATGTAGAATGGGACTATAAAAGAAAGCGCTAATTTTGTTAAGCTCATTTCTCATCATGTCTGTTTCAAAAACGCGTCAACTTGAAATGTCCGAGGTAATGGGTTCAGACAACATGTCAGACTCGGAATCTGACTCACTCTCAAATGTATCAGATGGTGAATTTTCTGCCCCAACATATCAAAGCTTACTGCATTGTTTTGCTTTAAAACAAGATCTTAACGACTTTGATGTAAGTAATACAGAACTAACAGAGCGTGAAGCTCTACTGGTGAACGCTATTAAGGGATCTATGTCATTATTTGAGATTCGTGAAATGCTAAATCAGAACCCAGAATTGGTTAATAATATTATGAACAAACTGTTTCCGGAATGCGAAAATAAATGTCCTAATTGCAGTAAATAATTTTGAACCCATGGGGGTATATAAAGGGACAGATTGACTCATTTCTTCACAACATGAAAGTTTGTGACTTGTGCAACAAGTCGTTTCCCTTCTTTTATGAGCTCCTTGACCACAAAAACCGTGATCATAACAGTGAAACCCCTATTGAAAATACTACACTAGATGACACCAATAATATGGTTACAGACGATACTATCGTTAATAGTAGTGATAACAAACCTGGAGATATGAATACCGAAGAAGAGATTTCCACTTTAGAACCAACAAAAGTTCCTAATTACAAGGAGTTGTACCAACTGCGAGATCAACAGGCTCGCAAGTTTGAACGTCTATACAAAACCAAGCTGATGGAGTCGAAACAGCATTTGAGTCGCATTAAATTGTTTGAAAAGCAACTCGATGAATTTGTTACCAATTTTAAGGACAGTACTTTTAATGATTTTTCCAATTCAATAATTAATAATAAAAGTATAGCTGATTTTCTAGAACTAAGTCGATTGATTGCTCAGAAGAAATTTACAAAAGTGGCACGCAATAACGAACTTTTACAATCTATTAAAACTTTGTTTACTGGGCTAAAGTACGCAGTGATTCCACTTGTTGTTTTTCAGCGAATAAGATTGACCGCAAAAGAACGAAAATTGATTAAAATTATTGACAAGAAGAGCATTGAAGATGTCAAAAGATTGTTTTTAAAGTATACTAAAGAGTTTGAAAATATTTTCGGTGTTATTGAAAAGACGTTACTACTTTTAAAAGATTTAGAAGATGAAAATTAAATTTGAAAGAAATTAACTTTATAATTTATGTAAATAAAAAACAGTCTCTTAATTCGTTTTACAAATAAAAACTTTTAATATTCCAATTTTGTTCCAGTACTTTATCACAACACCTGGCACGTGTGTTACTTTGCATGCGTCTTTATTTGTGTAAACTTATAACGTGTTATATGGGTCGGGCGTTTCTGTTCTTGCTGTTCTGTTCTATTACCCACTGATCATATCCTATTCCTTTGTTATAAAAAGTCGTCAGAATATTAAGTTACATCAGAACACCTGGTGCGATTCATATAATAGGATAGCAGTGACATCACTAGCACACACAAATGTCAAACAAAAATTAGGGTCCTTGTCAGCGCCAAAATAAATTCCGTGGCCCTTGCCGGCGCAGGTGGTATTCTAGTGAACAACCCTTGTCAGCGCCGTACAATTTTGGTAGTCATGAGTCACGTGACATGCTCATACAAATGGTGACCCGCTTAGGAGGCTAAAAGGGGTCCCAACTGTGCACACTATACTACTTTATTATTGCTGTTACCATAGCAACCGATACCATCTGGTAACTAGGGACGAGTTTATGGCAACTGGCCAACAGCTGAATATTTGCCATGAGTACAACCCCTGCATTCTAAAACCACTGCAGGTTTTGGAGACGATGGGAAGTATTGGATTTGCATCTTTCCGATCCCTGTTTAAGGGTGGAGCAAGTGGATTCCAGAGCACGCAATTTAGGATTCTGGAGCACATTCTCGGAATAAGAGAGGTAAATAAAGAGAGAGAGAGAGAGAGAGATATTATAGCGATCGAGCTATTAAAGATCATGTGCGCCCTTTGTAGCCATTATCAAACCCACAATAATTTATTAAATTTGATCAATCCAGGAACAGAGAACATGCACCTTCATGAAGACATACAACGCAAAACTCAACGAGGAGCAGAGGTCAACTATTGAGAGGGAGAAGTCAGAGGGAGAGGACCTAATGACATTGTAAGTGAAATATGAAATATCCAGTAAAATATGAAATGTCCACATATGAAATATATATCCACGTTAGAACTAACAAAACACGAACATGCGTACGTGTTTTCTCATCTCCCAACTCTCGATTCCAGGGTAGACAGGTGGCTCTCGAGGACTCCAGCAATGCGACTATTCGTGACGTCATATAAAGAAGTGATCGATACTGCCTGTCAGACTCTCAGGGAGAACACAGATGAGGAAACAGTTGAGGAAAGAAAGGCGGAAGCAGATGAAATGGAAGATCGGTTTTCATACATCTTCGATTCAACCAAATTTGTGGTATGTTCATACATCTTTGATTCAGTCAAATTTGTGGTATGGTGTTATGTTACTGGAGTCCTAGACTTGCCAAAATTACAAACCGTATCCCTAACAATACGTTTTCCTTTAAAGTTTCCGGGACAAGGACACGCTTGATTAACTGATTTCTAGTCATCTTGGAAGTTGTCTAATAAGAATGATTTCAGGAGTCTTCCAGATTGCAACAAGGAAGAAAGTTGAGCTACGAGGCATTCATCGGAGCCCTTATGATCACGTGCTATAACAGAGAACCCAGGTTTACCGTGCCCTATGCAATCATACAGAATCTTATCGATATGGATATCTTCCTGGCCAAGTGGCGATGTAAGTTGCAGCCCCTTTAATATCGATATTATTTGCCTGGTTAGACTGTGTTTCGGGCGCCGCGGGAGGGTTAGAACATAACAAGATATTATAATATTGATTAGATCCGAAAGGAAACCCCTCATTTCTCATTCCTCCATCCAAGGATTGGAGTCTCGAGTCTCTCAGCTCTCTTTTAATTATGATTAGACCCAAAACAAGATGATATTTTGTCAATATCCGATTATTTTGCGTTGCTATCACATATGCTGCAGAATTTTTGTATATCCATTCCATCCCCCCGCTCAGTTGCCCACGTTATGATGGTGAAGAGAATCATTGGCGGAAAGCCAGGGACTGGTGGCAGTGGAGGGTACACATACCTCCGATCTACCGTCAGGTATATTTGTTTGTTTTTCTTGGGCGAATCTATAATTATCTTAGATCATCATCCCAGCTGCTAAAACAACATTTACCAATTACCACTCTTGATCTGACAACTTCTTCCTCCTCCTTCAGTGACCGATACATGCCCTTCAAGGACCTGTTCGAGGTATCCACGTTCGTCATCCCACCCCAGATGGTGCCAACTCTCACCCCCATCATGGTCAAAGAGATCTCAGATATCTATATCTCAGAGAGAGATGAAGAGAAGGAAACCTCCAGTAGCTCCGATGGATTTGAACCGACCATTCTTTGAATGGATAGTGTTAATACTGAATAGGAAAGACTTGAACAATAGGAAACTAACTTTATTATGTACAACTAGGGCACTGCTAGGAATGGCCGACACTTACAATTATTATTGTTAGTAAAAATACGAACAATAATTTTTAGTGTCGGCCATTCCTAACAGTACCACCAATAGTATGCCAAAGGAGTAAGGGGTTTGGAGTAACTCCAATTTATCAGATTGGTTTGATTGATTACCAGAGTAAACCAAGTAATTGTTGGATCATAAAAACACTGACAATCCATTTAACGAATGGGTAACACATTTTGTTTAGTTGCGTTTTGACTGTAAAAAGATATGGTTTTTCAAAATGTGAACTCAATTTATATAAGATCTTCAAATTGTGATCTTTTACTTTTAAACACAAGGATCAAAAGCTTGTTTGATGATGATGATGATGATACATTTATGAACCCTCTCGCTATCATATAGTCGGCGATAAATAAACTTAGCGATGGTTCACTACCATACATCTTTTCTCTCCCTCTCTCCCTCTTTCTGGCCCGCTACACTATAAAATGCAGCGGCCAGCGGGGTGAATAAAAACGACGGACATTGCTAATACTTGTTATTTTCAAGTAAAAATATCCCTGTTGCTATGTTCATTTTTGAGGGCCTTGCCAAATACCACATGGTGTGCTACTCTCTTAGGTTACGCCCCACTCTGACAGGCGACGGCTCACAGCCTGCGGGCTGGGCTTGGACCCCGCTGGCCGCTTACATGGGCTATGCCCCTTACACCCCCGCCAGGCCGCCAAGGCTCCACCCTTGGGCCACTCTGTGCGGGCTTCCACTCTCACACCACCTAGCAGGGGTTCCGTCCTAGACTCAGGACACACTTGAGCTCCAGTGGCCGAGGCCCGAGTTCCGTGCACCGATCAGCTAATCTATCTTTCTCTCTTTTTACCGTCTGCTATGCTCTTTTTCAGATTCCCCGCGCTTTATCTAATCTATGTGCTATGCTCAATCTTCAGTCTGATACCGGCTTTGGCGAACGCTGCTAGCGTCACGCGCACAGGGATAAGGCAGCGCTTTTATACCGGCTACGCAGCCCTTACATTCACGGGTTCACTCGAAAACTTGGCATATGCTACAGGCCCTTTTATAAGTGTGTGGCGCGGCAGTGCAAAAGAGGGGATTGCAGCGCATTCCAACTCGAAAACGGGAAGCAAAAGGAAATACACTCAGCAACTGGACCTGAAAAAGATTTTTCGGGGTGCATTCGCGTTTGTGCACCGCTTCGCAAAATATATCGAGTGCGCGTGGAACCAAATGGAACCAGATTTACTGGGTGTGTCTAGAGCCGCGCGCTCTAACTGAGCGCGCGCGCACGACTGTTTGCTTTATATGGGTTAGGTATGTTTTGTTGCTAGTTGTTAGTGCGCTACTATCAAAATGTTCAAATTTTGAGGGTGTGGCGACTGAGTAGTGAGCAGGATGCCACGCCAGGATTTATGAGCCTTCTCCATTATACCAAATTCTGAAATGAGATATCTATGCATTGATATCTCATCTCAGGCGTATATCAAAACAGTTAGTATTTTTGCAGTTAAAATAAAAAGGGAATAAAAACACCAATTCAAAGACGTTTGTCCAAATAAAAGAATGTCCGACACTCCAACAGGTAACACAACGGTGATGGGTTCTCCAGCAAGACTTCTGGGAGGAATGAAGGGAGTGGCAAAGGCATAAACAGCGGGTGCGGGGATCGGGGAAATCAGGGGCTGAGTCAACAGCGGGCTCTGTTTCTGTATTCTTGATTTCGTCTGGAACAGATGGGGCATGATGTCCCACTCGCAAGCATTCACCACATTAGACCTAGAAGAAATAAAGGTGTGTGTCGAGTGGCTGAGTCGTGTACACGGCCGTGACACCACCCATCACGCCTGCCAAGGTATCCCGGAAGCTTTCCAAGATCCATCTCCTGTCTGACATCCCCTATACACTTGGTACTAGAGTAAAATAAGTCTGATGACGGGCAACAAGGATGGTGGCAGGAACAAAGAAAAAAGAAAGTGCCGTTTCAAACTTTAAAAAACTCCCGCGCGTTGACAAAATATTTCGAATTCCCCGTGTCACGCGCGCGGCGCGAAATGCAGCGCTTTTAAAAAGACAACTGTCGCCGCGCAATCGTGTTTTTTTAAATAAAATTTTTCACGTTTTGCCATTTTTCTTTTTCGAAAACTTCCTTCTTTTTTCCAAAATTTTTGTCTTTTGGATCGCTCTTGGAAAGCGCTGCAACCCCCTCGTTTGCGCTGCCGCGGCACCCCGCAACGAGGGGATTGAAGCGAATGCCGCGCGCGCGTTTGTACTGAGCTCAAAACAGTCGAAGATAACTTTGCGGTCGAGAATTCGGCGGTGCGTATAACTTTGGCCCCTGAAGTCCGTTTGACTTGATCTTTTCACCAGTTTTTAGATCCGACAATTGTCTACCTTGCTGTTTTTGAGGAAAGTTACTTGGACTTCAGGGGGCTGAGCAGTAACCGTTTAAAGATGGGTTGTTTTCAAAAAGTGACGTCACAGGTTCCTGCAGGGAAACCTTGGTTCAAATTTTAATTCAAATTTCAATTTTTTTGGTTCAACCGCACTCGATTTTGCGGAGTTTTGGCCATATCTCCTGTTCCTGATAAGATAAAGACTTGAAACCGGTTGCATTTGAAAGCTCTTATCTTTCTCTTTCTAACGATACCAAAACGATTTCTGTACCTTATCTGGAACAGGAGATATGATTGATTATGCATTCCCCCCCAGCGCGGTATTCCCTCCAGGCCCTTTATAAAAGGGCCTGTAGCATATGCCAAACATTTCGCTTTTAGCCTTTTCTTCCATTCAACGTCTATCACTCAGTAGTGTTGACTTGTTATTTGCTAAAGCATCTTAGTTTGAACTAAATTATAGATTTTTCAGGCTCATAGATTCTGTTGAAATGAATTATGACAGCTTAAAAATCGCTAGAGGAGCAGTGGTTTGTGCAGAGGCCGACTTGAGAGGTGATGTTACCGTGGGAACCAACACTATTATCCACCCGAAAGTGAGAATCTTTGCCTACGGTGGTCCCATCGTGATCGGAGAGGGGTGTCTTATTGAAGAGCAAACAGTGATAATAAACCGAGGAGATCTCTCTGACGAAGAGCTTGGAAAGTTTCTCAAAGAGACCGAGACAAGACCACCACAAGCTCGAAGTGGTAAAAATGCCCCTCTCCGCGCTCTCCAAGCACAATGTTCCTATGTATGTGGCAAAGCAGTCGGTGAAACCCAGAACATTGGCAACTTCAATTTCTTCGAGGTTGGATCCCACGTGCAGGCAATGAAAATTGGAAGCAACAACGTGTTTGAAAGCAAGTGTAAACTAGGTCGGAAACTAACGGTCGGGGACGGTTGTGTTGTGTCCGTGTTTTGTGCCCTCGAAAAAGAGGACCACCTCGGGGACAGGACGGTTGTGTACGGTCCTAATAACCAGCGACGAAAACAGCAGGATAAACCAATGCCCCAGACCCAGCAACTTGAGTTTCTTGCCAAGGTTCTACCTAATTTCCATAACCTAAAGAAATCCAATGTTGCAGCGAGTCCGGAACCAAAGGGATAAGATCTCCCTTGGTGCATACATATATACTCTTGAGGAGTGGTGGGTTTTTGACGTGATTTATCTTGTACATATTTTATTACAATAACTGTGAATGGTATACACACATATATTCTGTAGTGAATGTTACATTGCGTTTGTTTAAAACACCGTGTCTTTAACACATTTTAACACATCCTCCCTTCACATTTCTCACACCGATATCCCTTCACTAGTAGAGATGTTGGGAATAGCAGCTAGATCGGGACTGCTGCACTGCTCACGGAGCCTGGTGGCAAGACACACATTGAAGCCCACTTTAATCCAAGCCGCCCATATGACTGGGTCGAGTGCTTGAGTGACCTTTCATGCACGAACAATGAAGTGGAGATCAATGTTATATAGATAAGTTATTATAGGACAGAGTCGTTACGCACGATCGTCGAAACGTACCAGTCGACTCTCTTGACGACTGTCTTGCAATACTCACTTATAATATCCTAAGTCCTAACATTTTTCATTGTACAGCTTTTCTTTTTCTGTTTTAGACCTATTCCACATTGCCCCTAACCGACCTCTTTGTCTCAGGCGGAGCGGTATGTTTCAGTGATAACAGCAGGTGCGATTGCCGGAGCAGTAGTTGCACCCTCTCTCCCTGTCGACCATGTTCTCGCTGTAGTACTCCCCCTTCACACGTACTGGGGCATGGAACAGGTACATATATAGAGAGTTACTAGGGATAACGTAGGGACTATTAACGAGAAATTGTGTGCCACTTGACACTTCCTGTATTTCTATTATTATACCCTCTAGCCAACCACTACAAGCTGTAGCCTACTTACCTCTCTCTCTCTCTCTCGCTCTATCTCCCAGGTATTTCTGGATTACATTCATGTCAAGGCAGTTTCTCTCATCATAGGATGGGCTCTGAAGCTCCTAACGGCTTTCTCCGTTGTTGCCCTTCTCTACTTCAATCAGCATGACATTGGAATTACCCAAGCGTGTAAAGACGTGTGGAACATTAAACGAGATGAACAACTCGACTAAAATCTAACTCCATCTACATTTTTCTGAGTCCCGACGTCGTTGTTAACGAGACATATTGTGTAGTATTGACGTCGTTAATGACGTGCATTTTGGTAATGACGTCATAAATTACTCCAATTAAACATATTTAAAGATCTGGATTTTTGGGTGGGGTGTTTTTTACCCCTACCTAAAGAACACAACGATTCGACACAAAACACACTTGTATTCGCAGTTGATACCTACCCCAATCTCTAATTCCCTCTATTCCTAAACGAATCCTGTTTTCTAGCTAGATGGGTCATGCGGAGAACCCTGAGAATCCGTATTCCTTCCTGAACTTCCTTAACAACGGTTGTCATGACTCCGGCAGCTCCTCACACTCAGTAGGTCAAGTGCTGTTTCGTAACTTATCATACTCTGTAGGTGTTACTGTTTCGCAACTTATCCTCTGTTACTTGGTCTTTTGTCTTTTTTAGCAATTCTTATTCACGGTATCTCAGTGATTGTTGTTTGACCACTATAAATAACCCCACTATCTCTATATCAGGGCAAATCACTCGAAGCAGATCGTCCCAGAAAGATGTCCCACCCATCGTCCCCTGCCCTCTCCACACGATCAAATAATTCCTCCTCCAAACCCAACACACCCAGTAAGTGTAAAGCTGTTATGGGACGACCTAAACGTCTTTTCGGGAGGGTATATTGTATAACACTTATATTATCGGATATTATTTATCATTGTTTATATTGCCACCACCATTCCATTTCCACTTTACCCCCTCTCCTCTCTCCAGGTAAGAGTGTCTATCACATGAGCATGCGAGAGCTCCGGGAGATGCTAGAGGCCCTTCAGATCCGAAACACTGAACTGGAGGAGAAGGAGTTCGAAACTGAGCAGCTCAAGTTACGGCTGGAACAGGTCCAACAGCAGCTCGCAATAACCGAAACGGAACTTGCCAAGAGCCGGAAAAAGTGCAAAAAGTTGCATATTGAACTGGCTGAGGTAAGAGGGGAGATAATTATAAATTACAGTGCATAAAGATAGTTAGTTCAGTAATAAGTTATAATTACAAATTTATCTCTCCCTTCTCCCTAGTCCCGATTCAAAGAGGAACAAGACACGGAGGACCTAGACAGGATGGTGAAGCGGGTGGAACAGAAACTAGAACGATCCGAAGCGAGGGCATCAGAAGCAGAAGCAGAGTTACAACGCTCAAAGGCTCAAATCACAACAGTGGATGCGGATAGGATCGCATGGCAGATTTCACAGAGCGCTGAAAGTGCGGAGACATTGGTTAAACAAATGTGCACAGGAATCGAGGACCTTCGACGCATCGCTAACACACTTTCAACTAAATGAGAGGAATCTTTGAAATGCAAATATCGAGAGATGCAATGGTCCAGTGTGTGTTGACAATTTTTAACGTGTATAAAATAATAGCGGCTGATAGGACGTGGTGACGTTATTTTTAAAACAGTTTCATAAAACCTTTTTTGTTCACTCTTATCCAAGAATCCTTCACCCCTCCTTTTTAAGGTCATGTAAATAGGAAACTGGTTACACAGGGGAACAATGTTCAACATTCAACAATCACCATCAAGTTTCATGTCAACACAACTACATAAAAAGAAGAAAGATTGAAGTGTGAACATTAGAGAGTGGGAATACGGTCCCCTACTTCCCACGAGGCACGACCTCACAGAGATGCTGCTGCATCCCAACCCAATATTACCACAATGTAACAGATTGTTATACAATACTGCTGCACTTGTCCAACCTGTCCAATACCTCCCAAACCCCCAATTACACTGTCCCAATGTAAATACTACCGGTTTTATAAGTTATTCTTTTACACGTGTGTGCTCTAATTATATTGCTGTACATCGGAACACCTGTAAATATATTATCTGTTTTATCTTTAGACAGACTCATTGCGTCATCAAGCTAACTAATTAAAAGTTTGATGTGAGGCGTTAACCTGTTAACTTATGTCCACCAATATATATGTGTTCCACAATATGTGTTCATTATGTGTTTTTGGTTAAAATATTATATATTGTCATAAACTGTGTAAGGAATTAATTGATATATTGTAACGCAACAGTAGAGCTTTTACGGTAAACATAAAACCGAGTTTTTTATTCGTACAATTTACAATCTATTACAACCTCTTACATCTCCCTTAATTTCCACTTTCTTTAATTAGGCTGAGTAATGTCGTGAGGGTCGGACTGAAAATGCCGAGTTTACCGTTCCGTATAGATATGGCTATGTTCCTGGCTCCCACACGGACCCGGAGAATTATCATGGCCATCGCGTTTATCACATTTATCTTTATCTACTTCAGATCGCTCAGTTTCAAATCCGAACCGGTAATTTAATATTGGTGTTGTACCAACAGTTTATTAGGTGACTCTTTCCTTGGATCACACATACCGATAGTTCCCCGATAGTGGTCTTGACTTAGTTGTGAACACACCCACTGATTAACTGATAAGTCACCGCTTCCTTTCCATCAGGCAGCTCGACCTAACGGACACATACCCAATTTCCCACCCTGCCTCAATGGGTATCGGGTTGATATTGAGCGGCAGGTGGCTGAAATGGATGCTGTGGCCCATGTTGGGTCCAAGTTGCCCAGTGAGCTATTCATGGTTGGAAATGGAAGGGTTGCTAGCACCCCCCTCACTGGATCTCATCTTTATATCAGAGATGGTACGTGGTGTTGTTGGTTGCGGACTTACTTTTCTGACTTTTTTATTTTTTATTTTTTGAGCCTGTCAAATCAAGTTGAACCTTTATTTTTCAAGCTTTTCAAATCAATTTCCCCCAGATGGGCACCCTCTGGATCTCAATCACGATGTGCACCTCAAGTACAAGTTGGGGGAGACACCCTTCTCTCTGGTTCTCTCTGTTCTAAACTACAAACATGGACAGGTGAGGTCTATGATGTATAATAGCGGGATTAAATCTTGTACTGGTTATATTTTTTTCAGTCTTCAATTTTCTAATTCTTTGATCGGATCTCTTTTCCCCTAACCCCTGATCCCTTTTACACAGGTTGAGCTGTACTACGTAGGTGAGGGGTGTGTCACGATCCGTGAGATCGTCTTCGCAGCCCTGGACCAACCCTCCATAATAGTACACGAGGTGTTTGTGAACAATCCGACCATAACGAAACACTCTGTACAGATTAAATCTTCCATTGCTTCACATCTGGATACTACCCAGAAGTGAGTTTACATTCTGCCAAGTTGGCTACCGGCCAGGATTGTGTACACAAACAACAATCTGTGTGGCGTGTTGCCATAACAACAAATCTGTGTGGCGTGTTGCCATGACAACTGTTGAATTTTTATCCGAGTGATATAAGAAGCTAAATGTTGCGGCAAAGTATGGAGTACCTACTGTAGCTTCTTACTGTACATCGCTATACATTACTGCAGTACAGACAATTACTATACTGTTCCCTAAATTCCACAATTTCTTGCTCCCTGTTTCCTGAAAACTTATCCCCAGAACAATGTATTCCCATTTCCCAACTCTCTAACTCTCTCTCTCTCTCCCCAAACCATAACTCTCCCTACAGGATAACGGTTAATGGTAAAGCAGGAGTGGTGTACAGTGATGTAGTTACATTAGGACAGGAGTCATTCGTTGCAGCTGCAGCCTCTTACCTCACCCACAAATCAGTGGATGTCGAGGTTTGTTATATAGAGCTTGTCAGCGATGTGATGTAGGGGCCTCACTTTCAATCTGCTGCCGTCATTCTCTTCTCAGCTGTATATTCCCAAAATTTTACTGATTCTACTGTGTTCAAGAAAATAATATATGCACACAAACAAACGGCATTACTCACAGTGACTGTGAGTCTCACACCCCTAATGATGTATTTTTTCACACTATCAGAGTATCTTTCACAGTAGCACTCAGCAGTGTGTATGTATTCGGAATAGAAGATCTCTCTGCGAGGCACACTATTATAAACAGTGGTACATTTATCATGAAGAACTAATGCTCCTTAAAATATTAAATCATTCGATTCCTCGTGACATACCATCATGATTCTTGCCTTGTTCGACCCTGCTTCAACAAAATATGTAAAAGAGAGTTAGAAAATATACCACCATGATTCGTACGTCCCTGTATTCCACACACAAACTACTTCGTTGTGTTATTTACGGAGTGTTCTACAGTAGTGTACCCGTAATTGGGTGCTTTAAAAACAGAACACGTGTTACGTCACACACGCACACATTAGAACATATGTGTACCATTCTGTGTGTTTGTAATTTGTATCTTTTTTATTCTTTCCTCTTCTAAAACTATATTATAATTCCCTCTCTGGATGGCTGGCTGGCTGTATGTCAGATGTCTGTTTTTCTGTTTATCTGTCTGTCTGTATCCCTCCTCTAAATATACCTCCCTTCAACCCCTCCCTCCCCTCAGCCGGGTCGAACAAAGACAGCCCAGTTGTTTGTGTCCCTGGCCTCACGACGACTCACGGACGTGGGGGAGCGAAGTGAGATGTTGAAGTATGTCAGTAAGATAGTCAATGATGACCTCGGGAAAGTGAATGAGGATCACGTGGCTAAAGACCACAGAGATCATTGGAGGGAAATTAGAAAGTCAGGTTAGTATGTGGACATACATAGTCCAGACAACAAATCTGTGTGGCGTGTTGCCATGACAACTGTTGAATTTTTATCCGAGTGATATAAGAAGCTAAATGTTGCGGCAAAGTATGGAGTACCTACTGTAGCTTCTTACTGTACATCGCTATACATTACTGCAGTACAGACAATTACTATACTGTTCCCTAAATTCCACAATTTCTTGCTCCCTGTTTCCTGAAAACTTATCCCCAGAACAATGTATTCCCATTTCCCAACTCTCTAACTCTCTCTCTCTCTCCCCAAACCATAACTCTCCCTACAGGATAACGGTTAATGGTAAAGCAGGAGTGGTGTACAGTGATGTAGTTACATTAGGACAGGAGTCATTCGTTGCAGCTGCAGCCTCTTACCTCACCCACAAATCAGTGGATGTCGAGGTTTGTTATATAGAGCTTGTCAGCGATGTGATGTAGGGGCCTCACTTTCAATCTGCTGCCGTCATTCTCTTCTCAGCTGTATATTCCCAAAATTTTACTGATTCTACTGTGTTCAAGAAAATAATATATGCACACAAACAAACGGCATTACTCACAGTGACTGTGAGTCTCACACCCCTAATGATGTATTTTTTCACACTATCAGAGTATCTTTCACAGTAGCACTCAGCAGTGTGTATGTATTCGGAATAGAAGATCTCTCTGCGAGGCACACTATTATAAACAGTGGTACATTTATCATGAAGAACTAATGCTCCTTAAAATATTAAATCATTCGATTCCTCGTGACATACCATCATGATTCTTGCCTTGTTCGACCCTGCTTCAACAAAATATGTAAAAGAGAGTTAGAAAATATACCACCATGATTCGTACGTCCCTGTATTCCACACACAAACTACTTCGTTGTGTTATTTACGGAGTGTTCTACAGTAGTGTACCCGTAATTGGGTGCTTTAAAAACAGAACACGTGTTACGTCACACACGCACACATTAGAACATGTGTGTACCATTCTGTGTGTTTGTAATTTGTATCTTTTTTCTTCTTTCCTCTTCTAAAACTATATTATAATTCCCTCTCTGGATGGCTGGCTGGCTGTA
The DNA here is from genome assembly GCA_000695325.1 of Pleurobrachia bachei. Taxonomy (NCBI): domain Eukaryota; kingdom Metazoa; phylum Ctenophora; class Tentaculata; order Cydippida; family Pleurobrachiidae; genus Pleurobrachia; species Pleurobrachia bachei. The sequence goes on along the minus strand of AVPN01000146.1, from coordinate 40,566 downwards.
TGTCAGATGTCTGTTTTTCTGTTTATCTGTCTGTCTGTATCCCTCCTCTAAATATACCTCCCTTCAACCCCTCCCTCCCCTCAGCCGGGTCGAACAAAGACAGCCCAGTTGTTTGTGTCCCTGGCCTCACGACGACTCACGGACGTGGGGGAGCGAAGTGAGATGTTGAAGTATGTCAGTAAGATAGTCAATGATGACCTCGGGAAAGTGAATGAGGATCACGTGGCTAAAGACCACAGAGATCATTGGAGGGAAATTAGAAAGTCAGGTTAGTATGTGGACATACATAGTCCAGACATTGAGAGAGAGAACTTATATTGCTCTAAAATTAAAGACCTTGTGTGTCCTTAGAAAGATTTGAATGTAGAACCTCATACAGTGTGAGCACTGCTCACTGAGCAGTGATTTACTGCGAGTAACGTGTAGAGTTAAAAAGAAAGAGTTGTTGTTTTCCGAGTATGCCACGACACAATAAGGAGTAGTATAGAGGGGGGGACACATAATAGAGAGGGTACCCTCGATAGTATAGTTGTGTACCATATGTTGGGCTCTGTATGCTACGTTACATGATACGTTTGTGTGCGGTAGGTCTCTTTAGCTATCTATAGCTCTCTTTCTATCTAGTCCATCTCTCCCCCTCTCTTTTTCTCTCCCTCTTTTCATCTTTTTTTAGGTTTCTTTAATTGCAGTTCAATCTGCGTAGGGACCTTGGACGGGTGTATGAGATGTAGCGTGTGAAGAGACTTTGTTTTAATATTGTCTTTGTGTGCAAACTAATGTATACCCGTTCTAAGCTTCTTCTGAGATAAAAAATCTACAACTATTTCTCCCTCTCTCTCTCTCTCTCTCTCTCTCTCTCTCTCTCTCTCTCTCTATCTATACTACACGTGCAGCTTCTCTACACACGTTACGGATAATTGCCGTGTCCGCTCCGTGGTCTATTGAGAAACACATAGAGAGAAGACAATTTAGCCGGTAATAGGATAATTTAAGTTGTGTTCGACAGAGCGCCCTCTGACTTAACTCCCCCCTCCTTCCTCTCACCTAACCCCCTCCCTCTATTTCCAGGTGTCAGGGTAGTTCCACTCCAAGATCACCTGTTAGCTAAACCCGCTGCGGTTAATGCCACCCTGTACTACCTATTGAGCATGTTTAACCCCGGAAGTTCCAACACAGCCGTGTCCTCCATTGAGTGTTTCAGGGGCTCCCCCTCCTCTCATTCCCCTGTAAGTGGGCAACTGTCCAATATATTATATTGACGAAATCCCTTAACTTGCAATTATTTACATCATTGTGCAACGAGAGGGAAAAGAGATATATGTAATAGAGAGAAGCATAATATCTCATGCATTATCTCATTTCCTCCCTCTACTAATCTGTGTTGTCTAATCCACTGTTTCAAGGTCCTGTGGACGCCAATTAAATCATTGGAAACAGCCGCACTCCGTCTGAACGCCTGGAAAACTGAACTTACAACTGGTAGCTGTTCAAAGTTCTCTGCCACCTCTCGTCTCGCGTTCTACCAATCTCTCCTCAGATCTTTCTCAGCCATCCGAGAGGTGAGATGAGTGGAGGAGTTTGGGTTAACAACACAACTAAACTAGGCTGCAAGTTGTATCTGATCTAACTTCTCTTCAGACGATTCATGGTATGGAACTAGCGATCAACCCCCACTCCATTGAGGGCTCAGTTACTATCCGGGGTCTTGAGTATGAAGAGGTCTTAGTTGATGTCAGTCTCTCTATTAATACACCCGATCACCGGGGCACGGTATGTAATGTCGATGTGGAGGTTACGAAGGGAGGGTAAACTTCGTTGCCAAGGGAATGGGGTGGTTATTTCTCAGCAGATATAGTTTTCTTATAACTCATTTGTTCAGGTGTCAGTATCTAAGAGTTCAGAATTCAAGGATACAGTCCTATACACATGTGATCAGATCTGTGCGGGTGAACTGAAGGGTGTACCGAGTAATGGTAGTCCTGTGGTCTACCAGATTCGACCTACCAACCCTTCCACACCTATCTTATACATCGCCAAGGACCAGCAACAACTTATTGAGCTCAGGTGAGGGAGAGGGATGATGTTGGAGATAGATATACATCTAAAAAGTGGTAGAGAGAGAGAAAGTAAAAGAGACAGATAGAAAGACCGATATATGTGCGCTAACTGACATATGGCATACAAATGTGATTATTATCCCTTGGTAAACCGATATCAAACCTCCCCCCCCAGGCATCTGATAGAACAGCACCACGGACTAGATCTACACACGCTGGAGGAGCACCCTATATCAGCCCTCTTTATTATTGTCATATCACTTGTTATAATCCTATTCCACGTTCTACTTTTCCACATGATTTACAAGGAATACTGCTCACCACCAGCTACCCGAACCGCCTTGTAGAGAGGACTGAGCTTTTTGGGGTATCTAGACAGTAGCACTAGCAGGCGATATACCTTGTAGCTGGCCTGCAGTCTGTGTTTGTGAGTAATGTGTATGTGTTTTTTCTAGAGATGCCTAAACTATGTCTTGGTGTAAAACACAAGTTTTGTTTTTTCTTATTTGATTGTTATATTGTGAACGGTTTTGTTTTATACGTGGAATCGGTTTTCTCCACCTGAAATTGTGCTATTCGATTTGAAATGTAAACGTGTGGCGACATTGCGTGCGGCGCGGTGGCACTGCTATGCAGCAAGTAACCATTGTGAGCAGTATAACGATGCGCGTCAATAGATCGTTCATGTCCTCTTTTCAGAACCTGAATTCTTCAGACACGGAACTTCCTCCGCATATCCTCGATTCCACCGGCCGCCATTTCGATTGATAAACAGATGACGACACAGAGGTTTTCCTTTTTTCAAAAACAGTGGATGATTCATCATACAATCTTCATTCATAGCACATGGTATAAAGATTTGAATGATCAAAGATTCAAATGACACAGTCACAATACAAACAGAGTTTTGGTAAAATTCCCACTCAAATTTTGAACGACTTGAAGTTCCCTTGGTATTCAGTTTTCCATGCACTCATATCTCTAGGCAAACTATTCAGTTTGGTGTTCTTGTCCTTGTATCGGTCAAATGGCAGCCTTTGAAACTTTATCGACTTGGCGTTGTAGTTTCGTTTCCTATCCTCTAGGATACGTGGTCGATTAATGACCTGCCGTTCTATGTTCGTGCCCGTGTATGCTCGAGTGTATGTAGACAAATTTGGTGATTTCTTCAGGTTTTTGGCCGTTATTTCACCGTGTGTTTTATTGAAGTCCAATCCTACACTAGACCGGGAAGAACCTGACGAATTTGGCCTACTGTGATGGCTGGCAACAGAACAGCTCCTGTTCGGAGCAGACATCGGACGTGAGAGGATCTTGTCAAATTGAGAGGGTGTCCTTAGCTTCTTTCTCTCCTCATTTTCGGTTGGTGAGGGCGTCCTTTGGCCAATAGAACGTTTCTTAGTCTCATCATGATCATCTAACTCAAGGTTGACATAGTCTGAATAGGGGCTGGTAGGAAGTGGTGATGGTTCATTGCCGATACCCCAAGCTGGTTTTGCCGAAGCTGGGGGAACAGGGGACAGTTTGCTGGAAATTTTGTCGGATGCCGGAGACTTGCGGTCATCGATTACCTCAATCACCTGTTCCAGCTTTGGGTCATCGTCCCTCTCCCAGTGAATTGGAGAGTGGGTGATCGCCTTGAGCATACGCAACCTCCGGTCCTCAGCTAGCTGGAAAAAGTTCGCCCTCGCATCACTTGTCCACAGATTCCGGCTATATTGCGAATCATATTCAGTGTTGGATCTAAAACGGGCCATATTTGATCACGGGGTGGATGGCCGATACAAGGAAGAACAAGTCTCCGTTGTCATGTGGCCAAAATGAAGATATGGCTCCTTCATAAAACCAGACGTGTGAGGGGTGCACGCGGCAGTGTTCTGCAGCGCGCGCGCACGTACACCCTTGAAGAGAGGACCGCAGAGTTGTGAAAACCGTTCATTTTCAGCTCCCAATCAAAAGTTATACAATTAATTCATTGGCACAAATGTAAATTGTTATCTAAAGAATATAATTAATCCATTTTCACAATTAAATAGCAGACAAGAACCACATAAATTAGCTTAGAAAAGTTAAACGCGCGCGAAATTCATCTGAAGCTATGCCGGGCGCCTTCAACTCTACATAAAAGGCGGTCGCGCGGTGCTAGTTAAAAAAGTAACTCTATCGCTAGTGTCCTTTTGTCAAACCCAAATCATGCAAAGAATTGTCTGTGTTTAGGCAAAGTATCGAACAAACATCCAGCTAAACTCCGTCAATGACTTTCGAGAGTAACCTTCATCGCATCGTCCTTTACTGAGCCTTGAGTTTATCCCCTTCTTCCCCTTCCTGAAAGAAAAGTGAGTTGTTGAAACGAATATAGTTTGCGGCTCAGAATTGAAGATCAAAAAGAGGGTAGAGATCGTGGGCTAGGTACAACACCGTACCTGGACTATTGCCTCTGCAGGTTTATCTTCATCAATAGCTTCATCGATAGCTGGAGCATCTTTAACGGCTGGCTTCCAGTATCGGTCCACTATTGGCTTGATAAACTTGGCATAGATCCACAGGAATAGGGGGATAACAATACACGACAATCAGACCATGGTTTGCTAGAGGGAGTTGGGTTAATTATTGGGATTATTGGGAAATACATATATTAGAGACAGTGTTTTAGAAGTTTCAATCTGATCGATAGCATAAAATGGGTAAACAAAATAATGATTTTACATTATACAAGATATATCGATATAATAATATTATCAGTCAACATACACACAGCACAACGACACACTCTCCTCTCTAATCTTCCTCTGATTCTGATGACTCAACGCCCTCTCCGACACTGATTTTAAAGTTATACTCCTGATCGCACCCCATGTAAGAGTCACACATAAAGAACAAAGTGTATTCGTGGGATCCGGGGTCGGGGGCAACAAACTCCAACTTAATGGACGCTTTCTGATATAGAGTTATTCTCTTGATCGAGGTTAGGGTGTTGGTTTTGGGATCTCCAACCACAACCCACCAACCCTCCTCTCGCTTGACAGGGAAGAAGGGTGATATAACGTGACCAGCTACCTCATCCTCTCGCTCTAGTTCAACTGAAATCTGAACAGGACCCCCAGATTTTAGGGAATCCTTCTCGTGCACTTTGTAGGTTAGCTCAATGTTGGGATACCGGTTACAATATCGGGCGAGATCCTGCATTTTGGTGTCAGGGAGATCTAGGAGGGTGTTTCTCTCTTCATCTTCCAGGTCCATGATGTCAAACACACTCTCAACTCCCTTCGCTTCACAACTAGGTAGGGAAAGAGGAGGGGTTAGGAAAACTGAATAGTAGTAACTGTTTATAGTTTAGCATCTCTAAACTTCTAACAATTGATCTATAAATAGGCCGGTCATATGACGTGATTTTTTCGGCGTCAAAGTTGTAAATCTAATTCCACTTCTAGGGCAATCTAATAGGTCCCTTGAACCACCAAAAAAATTCACCGCACTCTTCGCATTGGAGAACTTGCCTTAATTGGGCCTAATTGGTTACAGGGTACTTTCAGCCTGAGGCCAACACCGTAAGTTCCCTTAGAATAGGAGTAGAGAAAAAAACAAGGCCACCAAAGTGATCAGCGTCCGTGGGGGTAGGTGCTGGAATTAAATCTCTATCTCATCTGGATAATTAGATAATTGGATAATTAGAGGCGCACATAGCCGTTTCATGGTTATACGGTAAAAACCGCCTTAGAAAACGAGTAGAGAAAAAACCGAGGGCACTAGAGGGATCAGCGTCTAGGTGCTGGAATTAAATCTCTATCTCATTTGGTTAATTAGATAATTGGATAATTAGATGTGCATATAGCCGTTTTTGGCCATATGGTCAATGTTATTTTTGTCTGGCTCGTTTTTGACTCCGAAAAA
>AVPN01000146.1:15408-33429 GCA_000695325.1 Pleurobrachia bachei | reverse complement strand
GTTTTTTCTCTACTCGTTTCCTAAGGCGGTTTTTACCGTATAACCATGAAACGGCTATGTGCGCATCTAATTATCCAATTATCTAATTAACCAAATGAGATAGAGATTTAATTCCAGCATCTACCCCCACTAATGTGAGGGCGCTGATCACTCTAGTGCCATCGGTTTTTTCTCTACTCGTTTCCTAAGGCGGTTTTTACCGTATAACCATGAAACGGCTATGTGCGCATCTAATTATCCAATTATCTAATTAACCAAATGAGATAGAGATTTAATTCCAGCATCTACCCCCACTAATGTGAGGGCGCTGATCACTCTAGTGCCATCGGTTTTTTCTCTACTCGTTTCCTACGGCGGTTTTTACCGTATAACCATGAAACGGCTATGTGCGCATCTAATTATCCAATTATCTAATTATCCAGATGAGATAGAGATTTAATTCCAGTACCCTGTAACCAATTAAGGCAAGTTCTCCAATGCGAAGAGTGCGGTGAATTTTTTTGGTCGCTTCACAACTAGGTCGGGAAAGAGGAGGGGTTAGGAAAACAGAATAGTAAAAACTGTCTAGGCCCCTAATTTTCTAACAATTTATCTATTGAACCTACTTTTTGATAATCTCATCGGTGAAGTGTGGCAGTTGTTTGAGGTAGCTATCCTTCTTCCACATAGCCTGAGTGCACATCTGGGACAGTTCCATAGCTGCGAGGGCAGGACTCAACCATCCACTACTCGATAACACATCCACACACGCCTGTGGGGAGGAGTAGGGGTTAGAAATCATTAATACTGCGACACATCAAATTATGAGGCTCAGAGATCACAAACTGGCCCAAAGGTTACCTGAATTAGCCTGACAGTCCTCTTCAAGATCTCAGACTTGTCGCTCTGCAACTCAGTAGGTAGGATGATACGGGAGAGATGGGACTGAAGGAGTAGGTTTGCTTTGCAGTGGGGGTCGTTGAACTTGTGTCCCTCGGGTAGTTTCTGGGGGACCCTGTTGCTCAGTTGTTTCAGGATGTTTTCCTCGTGGTGCCGGACAGAATCCCTTGACATGAGACGTCGACGTGACTATTAGAGTTATTATGGACCACAGGGTGAGAGGGAGTTAGACACTGTTTAGAGAACCAAGATATACCCATTCAATTAGTTAATTTAGTAACAAAAAACCATGTGAACAAAATCCTAGAAATAACTTACCCTTCAACTTTGTCTTGGGAGTGAGAGACAGGGAGAACAATTCGATAGTTGTATAATTGATGTAGTAGTATGCGGCAATCATTCCCAAATTCAAAGGTGTGGTGTCCATGTCATCCTCAATAGCTAGACACATGGACTGTTCCAGATCGTTTAGGGTGTGTTCAACCAAATCAGAGAGATGATCAGAGAGATGTCGATGGGAGGAACCCTGATAGAGATGGGGGTGGGTTAGGAAGAGAGTTGTGGGAACTAGGGTAGTCTCTGGTTAGGGGAGGGAGAAAACAAGGAATTATGAAACAAACAATACTGTACCTGAAGATTGTAGTAGTTAGGATTCTGTGTGAGTCTCCTATACAAGAATGTCCACGTCAGGTAGTCCACTGCATCCTGTTTATTCTCCACCGTCTTGGTAACGACCTCAGCGTTAAAGTGATCGTGTAACACATGGTCTAAATGAGACTCAACTGGTAGGGGCTCATACAAGAACTTTCTGAAGAACTCCTTCTTAGACCCCTGACACATCACCACACAGACCCCGTTCTCATCGTGTAGTGGTCGGTTAGCCCTCCCAACCATCTGTAACATATCAGTGATGGGGTAATCCACGTATCTGTGTTCCTTGCCATCGTAGTACTGAGTGTCCATGATAATAACAAGATGAGCCGAGATGGAGCTGCCCCAAGCCAACTGTCTAGTGCTGACCATCACCTGTACTGCACCTATCTCAAACAACTTGTCAACTAGAGCCCGTTCTGATTCCTGTAGACCCTCGTGTGTGTATGCCACACCGTGAGATAGCGTCTCACACAGTGTTTTATCTGAGATTTGTTCGAGGTAGGGAGCGAGATCATCCTCCGAACAATGAAGGAACTTCTTGGGTGATCCACCCGCTAGTGCCAGAGTTAGGATATCAATAGCAGTTAGACGGGCCTGTTTCCGAGAGGGCACGTACACTATTACTGGATCGTTGGGTGAGTGTTTGCAGATGGTGTTGTAGGTAGGTTTCATCATACAAAGGAGACGTGACTGGGCGTGTGTGATGTGGAACCCAGTGATATGAAGCTCCAGGGGTACTGGCCTGACGTTGGGGTGGAAGTTGAATATACTGTTACTATGACAACCCAACCACTCTCCGATATCTTTAGCGTTGGCTAGAGAGGATGATAGCGCCACCAGTCTGATACTCTTCTCTATCTGGGCCGACATGTATTTCATCCGTGTACAGACGACCTCTAACACAGGACCGACATCACCACTAATCAAATGAACATCATCCACTATGAAGAGATCAACATTTTGGACATTCTTCCTTTGTTTCCATCTCCTGGATAGGATATCCCACTTTTCCGCGGTACTCAGAATTATATTCCCCTTGGCTAACAACTTCAAATCAACACTTGTCTCTCCCGTTAGAACAACAACCTTCTTATCAAGCTGTGTTCCAAACTTCTCACTCCACTCCCTGTAGACCTGATCCACAATGTACTGCATGGGCGCTACATAAACACACCGCGGATCCGGTTTAGAGGAGAGAACACGGAGAATGGCTATCTCCGCACACACAGTCTTACCTGACCCGACAGGAGCACCCACAAAGGCATTATCATCGGTGTTGTAAAGACAGTTAAATACTTGTGTCTGGATGGGGTTCAGATAGGAGAACTTGTCCTGGTAGAGTTTCTCATATTCAGGGTTCCTGAACACACCCACAGGTAGGGGCTGTAGATCGAGTAACTCAGTTGGGGGGAGATTCTTCTCAGGGAGGATCAGATGTCGGAATGAGACGGGTAGTTGAGTCTCAGCATGAAGCCACTTATCGGACACTACTCTGATAAAGTAGTGGGGAGGGAGGGGCTCGAATACTGGGACAAAGAACTCAACTATGTGATCCTCACCAACATATTTAGACTTGAGAAGGAAGAACTCAGAGTGAAGTACTCTCTCATTGTCACAATCCTCGACCATGATCCAGAATGCTTCAGACATGCCATGTATCTTCTCATCCCATTGGAAGTCAGGGGTAATGGTCAGCTCAACTCGCAGGGTAGATCTTGTAATGGGTTGGATATGTGTTGCAAGTTCCATCTTGGGGAAGGTATGGACTAGCCTGTGGATGTGGTTACCTAATTTGGGCATCCTGATCAGTTCTCCTAACTCTGCCGGGGAGAGATCATAGAACCGGGACCAGGTGAAATACTTCTTTTCTATCTTCCGGACTACCTCATCGGGTAACTTTTTGAACTGTCTGAGAGGTGTCATGCTAAGCCACATCCTCTTTTCCACCATTTTACACAGGTTCAGGGCATGGTCAGCTAGTTGTGCCCATCCACGGTACAACACGATCTCGTATATAGCTCTCATGAGCCTGTTAGCGGAGCTGGTGATATAAACCATATCAGATGAGAGAGAGAAACCCTCCAGTTTTAGTTGTGAGATGTGAGCCTGGAGGAGGACGTTCACCTTGCCACTGGGTTCTTCAATGCTCTCCTTGATTGGGATTGGGACCCTCTCAATCAGTTTTGATAGCTCCATTTTCTCCTCCTCTCGCACGGAAATGTGCCGGAACTCACTGCTCAGAGAGAACACACGGAACAGTTCAATTTGACTGAGGGTGGATTTGAGGAGACTGTTGTATGTTGCGATACTATCATTTGTGATGTAGTAATGACTAGCAATCCTGCCTAGATCGGTCACCATGAAACTCCCAGATCTCCTGTCATATTTCACCAGATTGTTCTTGTCTAACAGGGTTGCAGCGGTGTGAATGAGATCCGCCCTTCTTTGCTCTAACTTGTCATCGTGAGAAATATCCTCAGGCATGCCATACAGGGTGGGGTTCCTCAACATTCTGATGTACAGATAGGTGTACCCTAACCACTCTACCGCCTCCTTGGCATTCCGAATGGTACCCAGAACGATCTCTGCATTCAAGTTATCCGCCATTTTCTTGATGTATTGGCTCTCTATGGGCAGCTGTTGGTTCAGTAGAGACAGATAATATTGGAGCTCGTTATGGCTGGTGATCAGAACTCCCTCTCCCCGAGAGTCGTGCTGGGGTCGACCTGCTCGACCGAAGTTGTTTCAGGATGTTTTCCTCGTGGTGCCGGACAGATAGGGAACTGTACTCTGCAGCTGCACTGATAATCTCAATAATACCTGGTGAGGGTGAGAGGGAGTTAGACACTGTTTAGAGAACCAAGATATACCCATTCAATTAGTTAATTTAGTAACAAAAAACCATGTGAACAAAATCCTAGAAATAACTTACCCTTCAACTTTGTCTTGGGAGTGAGAGACAGGGAGAACAATTCGATAGTTGTATAATTGATGTAGTAGTATGCGGCAATCATTCCCAAATTCAAAGGTGTGGTGTCCATGTCATCCTCAATAGCTAGACACATGGACTGTTCCAGATCGTTTAGGGTGTGTTCAACCAAATCAGAGAGATGATCAGAGAGATGTCGATGGGAGGAACCCTGATAGAGATGGGGGTGGGTTAGGAAGAGAGTTGTGGGAACTAGGGTAGTCTCTGGTTAGGGGAGGGAGAAAACAAGGAATTATGAAACAAACAATACTGTACCTGAAGATTGTAGTAGTTAGGATTCTGTGTGAGTCTCCTATACAAGAATGTCCACGTCAGGTAGTCCACTGCATCTTGTTTATTTTCCACCGTCTTGGTAACGACCTCAGCGTTAAAGTGATCGTGTAACACATGGTCTAAATGAGACTCAACTGGTAGGGGCTCATACAAGAACTTTCTGAAGAACTCCTTCTTAGACCCCTGACACATCACCACACAGACCCCGTTCTCATCGTGTAGAGGTCGATTAGCCCTCCCAACCATCTGTAACATATCAGTGATGGGGTAATCCACATATCTGTGTTCCTTGCCATCGTAGTACTGAGTGTCCATGATAATAACAAGATGAGCCGAGATGGAGCTGCCCCATGCTAACTGTCTAGTGCTGACCATCACCTGTACTGCACCTATCTCAAACAACTTGTCAACTAGGGCCCGTTCTGATTCCTGTAGACCCTCGTGTGTGTATGCCACACCGTGGGATAGTGTCTCACAGAGAGTTTTGTCTGAGATTTGTTCGAGGTAGGGAGCGAGATCATCCTCCGAACAATGAAGGAACTTCTTGGGTGATCCACCCGCTAGTGCCAGAGTTAGGATATCAATAGCAGTTAGACGGGCCTGTTTCCGAGAGGGCACGTACACTATTACTGGATCGTTGGGTGAGTGTTTGCAGATGGTGTTGTAGGTAGGTTTCATCATACATAGGAGACGGGACTGGGCGTGTGTGATGTGGAACCCAGTGATATGAAGCTCCAGGGGAACTGGTCTGACGTTGGGATGGAAGTTGAAGATGCTGTTACTATGACAACCCAACCACTCTCCGATATCTTTAGCGTTGGCTAGAGAGGATGATAGCGCCACCAGTCTGATACTCTTCTCTATCTGGGCCGACATGTATTTCATCCGTGTACAGACGACCTCTAACACAGGGCCCACATCACCACTAATCAAATGAACATCATCCACTATGAAGAGATCCACATTCTGAACATTCTTTCTCTGTTTCCACCTCCTGGATAGGATATCCCACTTTTCCGCGGTACTCAGAATTATATTCCCCTTGGCTAACAACTTCAAATCCACACTTGTCTCTCCCGTCAGAACCACAACCTTCTTGTCGAGTTGTGTACCAAATTTCTCACTCCACTCCCTGTAGACCTGATCCACAATGTACTGCATGGGCGCTACATAAACACACCGCGGATCCGGTTTAGAGGAGAGAACACGGAGAATGGCTATCTCTGCACACACAGTCTTACCAGACCCAACTGGAGCACCCACAAAGGCATTATCATCGGTGTTGTAAAGACAGTTAAATACTTGTGTCTGGATGGGGTTCAGATAGGAGAACTTGTCTTGGTAGAGTTTCTCATATTCAGGGTTCCTGAATACACCCACAGGTAGGGGCTGCAGATCGAGTAACTCAGTTGGAGGGAGATTCTTCTCTGGGAGGATCAGATGTCGGAATGAGACGGGTAGTTGGGTCTCCGCATGTAGCCACTTATCGGACACAACTCTGATAAAGTAGTGGGGAGGAAGGGGTTCAAATACTGGAACAAAGAACTCAACTATGTGATCCTCACCAACATATTTAGATTTGAGAAGGAAGAACTCAGAGTGAAGAACTCTCTCATTGTCACAATCCTCTACCATAATCCAGAATGCTTCAGACATACCATGTATCTTTTCGTCCCATTGGAAGTCAGGGGTGATGGTCAGCTCCACTCTCAGGGTAGATCTCGTTATGGGTTGGATGTGTGTTGCAAGTTCCATCTTGGGGAAAGTATGGACTAGCCTGTGGATGTGGTTGCCTAGTTTGGGCATTCTGATTAGTTCTCCTAACTCTGCCGGGGAGAGATCATAGAACCGGGACCAGGTGAAATACTTCTTTTCTATCTTTCTCACTACCTCATCGGGTAACTTCTTGAATTGTCTGAGAGGTGTCATGCTAAGCCACATCCTCTTCTCCACCATTTTACACAGATTCAGGGCATGGTCAGCTAGTTGTGCCCACCCACGGTACAACACGATCTCGTAAATAGCCCTCATTAGCCGGTTGGCGGAGCTGGTGATATAAACCATATCAGATGAGAGAGAGAAACCCTCAAGTTTTAGTTGTGAGATGTGTGCTTGGAGAAGAACGTTCACCTTGCCACTGGGTTCCTCAATGCTCTCCTTAATAGGGATTGGAACCCTCTCAATCAGTTTAGATAGCTCCATTTTCTCCTCCTCTCGCACGGAAATGTGCCGGAACTCACTGCTCAGAGAGAACACTTCGGAACAGCTCAATTTGACTTAGGGTCGACTTGAGAAGGCTGTTGTATGTTGCGATACTATCATTTGTGATGTAGTAGTGACTAGCAATCCTACCCAGATCAGTCACCATGAAACTACCAGATCTCCTGTCATATTTCACCAGGTTGTTCTTGTCTAGCAGGGTTGCAGCGGTGTGAATGAGATCCGCCCTTCTTTGTTCTAACTTGTCATCGTGAGATATATCCTCGGGCATGCCATACAGGGTGGGGTTCCTTAACATCCTGATGTACAGATAGGTGTACCCTAACCACTCTACAGCCTCCTTGGCATTCCGAATAGTACCCAGAACGATCTCTGCATTCAAGTTATCCGCCATCTTCTTAATGTATTGGCTCTCTATGGGCAGCTGCTGGTTCAGTAGAGACAGGTAATATTGGAGCTCGTTATGGCTGGTAATTAGAACTCCCTCTCCCCGAGAGTCGTGCTGGGGTCGACCTGCTCGACCGAACATCTGAAGAATATCCAGTGCCCCTAATTCCACCCATTTACCCTGTTCGGGGCTGTATATCTGGGTACCCTTGATGATGACAGTGTGGGCTGGAAGGTTCACACCCCACGCAAGGGTCGAGGTAGACACCAAGACTTGGATGTGCCTGTCTGCAAACAAATCCTCAACTAGAGTCCTGTCAACTCGTGTCATACCAGCGTGATGGATAGCAAACCCATAGGGTAGAATCTCCTTCAGATCGATGTCTTTACATTCGTCCTGTGCTACTGTTCTCAGCACCTCAGTGCTGGAGCTACCCTCCCTGAGAAACATTCCGATTGTATCATTCTCAAGCGCCAACTCCCTGATAGCTTTAGCAGTTCGAGCGGTCTCCTTCCTGGAATGTACAAAAACCAACACCTGATGTTTCCCTGCATTTTCCATGATCTTTTCATACAGAGTCTCGTTAATCACTTTCCACTTCTTCACTGCCTTCTTCTCAGTCACCCCAATAAAGGTCTGGTGGAGGGGCACCGGACGGAAACTGTTGTCAAAGTAGAACAACCCTGTATCCAGGTTAACTCGCAGGAACGCTGCTACATCTTTGTAGTTAGGGAGGGTAGCAGACAGGCCAACTAGCCTAACCAGCTCCTGAGTGCTCTCGATCTGTCGGATAGTTCGAGCGACAACTGACTCTAGAACAGGACCACGATCATCGTGAAGGAGATGAATTTCATCGATAATGATTAGAGATACAAGCTGGGTGTAGGTCCGCTCCCCTGATTTTCGGGTTATGATGTCCCATTTCTCTGGAGTACACACGATCACCTGGGTAGGGAGAGAGGGCCGGGGTTAGTGGGGTGGGGCGTGGGAGGGTAGGTAAGTGTGCCCAGGAGACAGAGGGGAGAGAGACAATGATTAGATAGTGTGAGTTAGTTCCGAGCTCGGCGAATAAATGAAAGTGGAGAGACGATTGATGTAAATGACAGAGAAGGGAGACTAGAGAGAGAGAGCTAATGACAGAGAAAGTGAAATGGGGGACGGGGAAGGGAGACTTCTGGGCACACTTACCATTGTTCAGCAGATGAGGCTTCTTAGTTCCCGAGCACAGATTGAGAGTTTGAGAGTTTTTGTTTGAAGTGCTAAATTTTGAGCGCAAATTAAACCTGAAAAAAAGCACCAATTGAGACTCAACATTCTCTCACCACCAAAACCCCCCATGACTTCATTTAGACTCACCTGTGTCTCGTTGATTTGTTCTCGGCTCAGATTGTGGTCACCAGTCAACTCGGAAACTTTCAGACCGTACGGTTCTAGACTTTTCCCGAAACTCCCCACCATTTCCTGTACCAGGGACCTCATGGGGGCGATGTAGATGATCTTAAACTCATCCTTCCTTATGCTCCCATCTGAGTTCATGTGCTTCCCGATCTCTCGGACCATAGTTAGAACAGCAATATTAGTTTTACCGGCTCCAGTAGGGGCACAAATCAGCAGGTTCTCATCCCGGTCCAGAGCGGCTGGTTTCAGCCTACTTTGGATTCTGTTCAGAGAGGTATATCTGGCAAAGGGTTTCTGTGCCCAGCTAGGCAGCTCATCGATCTTCACCAGCTTCTCTCCGTCAGTGAATGGTTTGGGTTTGTAGGCTGGAACGTGAATCTCCTCGTAGCCTTTCTTCTGTTTCCGGAACGATCCATCAGGTAGAAGACACTTCTTGTTGGTCATCAGATGTGATCCTTGTTCAAAAGTTAGGTCTTTCAGATCCAACATTTCCTTGGGTTTGATAGCAGTTCCCTCGACCACTTCCTCCTCTCCCATTTCAACATCCTCCTCCTTCATCTCTTTCTTACTGACTCGCTTTACCGGCTAAAAATATATACAGGGTGTCAATAGGTGGTTTAGAGTTTTTACATTTTGAGAGAGAACTAGAAACATCAACTTACATTAGCAGAGGTACTGTCCCCAAGAAGTTCGTCTAGAATTGCAGCTCCCACCGGGGTAGATTTCATTTCTTCCTCTATCTCGTGACGATCCTTCTCAGTCTCAGCTCGGGCTCGAAGGGTACAGAACAGGATTAGTTGTTTATTCTGTCGGACCAGTTTGATAATGTTGAACAGATCGTACCCCAACAGAAGGACAAGTTTTGTCTCACACTCTCGGTCATCGTTTGTGGTTTTTAGGATTGTCAGCACTCTCTCTGCTTTTTCCTGAAGGGGGAATATACCAAAAGGTCAGAGAACAAAATTAAACCTAAACATAGCTGTTATTTATATTTGTGTTAAAATGTCTAACGACTAATTCCTGATTGGGAAACTAGATATATCCCAGTCAGTCGAATGAAGTTAAAATGTTAATCTGGGCTGTCTTTGATATGCACCGCTCAACAATCACGGCGGAACACTCGTATGAACAGTCCACTAATTGTTATGTTCTAACAGTGAAACAGGGTAGAGCACGGCAATTCACTACCCCTACTATACTATACCCTCCAACACATACCTGTGAGACGTCGGCATCATTATAGTGTTTATTGAGTTGTCTCTGCAGCCAGAACGCATCTACATCCCCTGGTTTAATGTTCTCCCCAGATCCACCCTCAGCAGTCGCTGCAGAGGAGAGACCACTTCCCTTCCCTGTGTCCAGGAGAGGTCCTTCTTCATCGGACTGGGCACCATCCTGGGAGAGAGGGGCGTGGAGTTAGTTTAGGGGCTGATCAGATTTCAAAACATTGAACAGTCAGAAGTCAGAAGGTGTTAGAAACGTGTTAGGTTCGAGGGTCGTAAGGTCGGAATATTTCAAAAGGAAGAAACATATTGTCTAAAACATAATATGTTAGATCCACACCAACCTGGACTTCATCAAGTTGTCCGTCCTTGTCTTCCTCTTCATCAAATACAACAGCCACCCCGTAGGTCTCATCTATAACATCTTCTGCATGATCATCTTTACTGCCATAATCAGTCAACTTACCCACCAGGTTCTCTAGAACAGCAAACCTGGAGAGAGAGAGAGAGAGAGAGAGAGAGCGAGCGACAAGTAAATGACAGAAAAATAATACTAGAGAGAGAGAGAGCTAATGACAGAGAAAGTGAAATGGGGGACGGGGAAGGGAGACTTCTGGGCACACTTACCATTGTTCAGCAGATGAGGCTTCTTAGTTCCCGAGCACAGATTGAGAGTTTGAGAGTTTTTGTTTGAAGTGCTAAATTTTGAGCGCAAATTAAACCTGAAAAAAAGCACTAATTGAGACGCAACATTCTCTCACCACCCCAACCCTTATCCCTTTCATTTAGACTCACCTGTGTCTCGTTGATTTGTTCTCGGCTCAGATTATGGTCACCAGTCAACTCGGAAACTTTCAGACCGTACGGCTCCAGACTTTTCCCGAAACTTCCCACCATTTCCTGTACCAGAGACCTCATGGGTGCGATGTAGATGATCTTAAACTCATCCTTCCTTATGCTCCCATCTGAATTCATGTGTTTCCCAATCTCTCGGACCATGGTTAGAACCGCAATATTAGTTTTACCGGCTCCAGTGGGGGCACAAATCAACAAGTTCTCATCTCGGTCCAGAGCGGCGGGTTTCAGCCTACTTTGGATCCTATTCAGGGAAGTATATCTGGCAAAGGGTTTCTGGGCCCAGGTAGGTAGCTCATCGATCTTCACCAGCTTCTCTCCGTCAGTAAATGGTTTGGGCTTGTAGGCCGGAACGTGGATCTCCTCGTAGCCTTTCTTCTGTTTCCTGAATGATCCATCAGGGAGAAGACACTTCTTGTTGGTCATCAGATGTGATCCTTGTTCAAAAGTAAGGTCCTTCAGGTCCAACATTTCCTTAGGTTTGATGGCAGTTCCCTCGACCACTTCCTCCTCTCCCATCTCGACATCTTCCTCCTTCATCTCTTTCTTACTGACTCGCTTTACCGGCTAAAAATATAGATACAGGGTGTCAATGAGTGCTTGGTTTAGAGAGAACAGAGATTAGAGAAGTGAAGACACAACTTACATTAGCAGAGGTGCTGTCCCCTAGAAGTTCGTCCAGAATTGCAGCTCCCACCGGGGTAGATTTCATCTCCTCCTCTATCTCATGACGATCCTTCTCTGTCTCAGCTCGGGCTCGAAGGGTACAGAACAGGATTAGTTGTTTATTCTGTCGGACCAGTTTGATAATGTTGAACAGATCGTACCCCAACAGAAGGACAAGTTTTGTCTCACACTCTCGGTCATCGTTTGTGGTTTTTAGGATTGTCAGCACTCGCTCTGCTTTCTCCTAAAGGGGGAATACCAAAAGGTCAGGAAACGAAACAAAATCAAACCTCAAATTTGCTGTTTTTTATTCTTGTAATGTTTAACGACCAATTCCTGATTGGGAAACTAGATAAATCCCAGTCAGTCGAATGAAGTTAAAATGTTAATCTGGGCTGTCTTTGATATGCACCGCTCAACAATAACGGCGGAACACTCGTATGAACAGTCCACTACTTGTATGTCCTAACATTTTAGTGAAACAGGGTCGAGCAAGGCAATCCACTACCCCTACCCCCCCCAACACATACCTGTGAGACGTCAGCATCATTGTAGTGTTTATTAAGTTGTCTCTGCAGCCAGAACGCATCTACATCCCCAGGTTTAATGTTCTCCCCAGATCCACCCTCAGCAGTCGCTGCAGAGGAGAGACCACTTCCCTTCCCTGTGTCCAGGAGAGGTCCTTCTTCATCGGACTGGGCACCATCCTGGGAGAGAGGGGCGTGGAGTTAGTTTAGGGGCTGATCAGATTTCAAAACATTGAACAGTCAGAAGTCAGAAGGTGTTAGAAACGTGTTAGGTTCGAGGGTCGTAAGGTCGGAATATTTCAAAAGGAAGAAACATATTGTCTAAAACATAATATGTTAGATCCACACCAACCTGGACTTCATCAAGTTGTCCGTCCTTGTCTTCCTCTTCATCAAATACAACAGCCACCCCGTAGGTCTCATCTATAACATCTTCTGCATGATCATCTTTACTACCATAATCAGTCAACTTACCCACCAGGTTCTCTAGAACAGCAAACCTGGGGAGACAGAGGGGTGGTGAGCGGGAACGAAACTAGAGCTACTCAGTAGGAGAGAGAAGGGAAAGGAGGTTCACATTCTACAAACCTACAAAAACACTAACCTGTCCTCAGTGATGTCCTCGAGAAGATTCTTAACCTCACTCATCTGTTCCTTCTTGTTTGCAGTCTGTTTAATCGACAGAAGGACCTCATCAGCGGCACCCAGCAGAATCTCACGGGGCTGTTCTCCAATATAGGACTGGATGAAACTCAGGACTACCTCAAAAACTGCCTTTGTTTCTCGTGTCCGGGGCGTGTAGGAGAGACCACTGAAATCTGATTCCCCAACTGTAGAGAGAAGACCAGTAGAGAACGCCTGCATCTGTTTCTCATCCTCATCACGTTTCTGTCTCTTGGCCGCCTGGGAAGGGGGTGGACTAGGTAAAATGGGTTAATCAGAGGAAAAAAGACAAGTGTCAAGTTGTTTTAAGAACATGCCGCACATCAAACATGAAAAAGTTTTACACTATTTACCTTCTCGGAGGAGACCTCAGGAGCGGTGTTCCTCATAAATCGATCACCCATTTTGGATGTCTGTAACTTTCCAACAAGAGATAGGACCTCTCCCGTTGCCTCATCTCTCCCTCGCCGCTCGATGAGGGAGCGGTCAGCTTGTAGGACAAGGTTACTGTTCGCCTTGTATTCATACTGTAGAGATCTGGCAGTTTCATCCGCCATCTCTATAGAGGGGGTGGGGGAGTTTAAGAGTGGGAATTTAGGGGTGGTGGGTAATTTAGGGGTGGTGGGCAATTTAGGGGTGGGAATGGAGATTGTGACTATCTTTCGGGTAAATCTTTGGGAACAGAATTTGGAATTGGGATCTTTTGTCAGGATTTGAATCGAGAGACAAGAGGGATGTTGTAGAAAGTCAAAAAGATCAAAAACACGCAACTTCTTTTCGGCTATAAATAAAATTAAAAAACTGAAATTTGGAGTTAGTTTAGGGGCTGATCAGATTTCAAAACATTGAACAGTCAGAAGTCAGAAGGTGTTAGAAACGTGTTAGGTTCGAGGGTCGTAAGGTCGGAATATTTCAAAAGGAAGAAACATATTGTCTAAAACATAATATGTTAGATCCACACCAACCTGGACTTCATCAAGTTGTCCGTCCTTGTCTTCCTCTTCATCAAATACAACAGCCACCCCGTAGGTCTCATCTATAACATCTTCTGCATGATCATCTTTACTACCATAATCAGTCAACTTACCCACCAGGTTCTCTAGAACAGCAAACCTGGGGAGACAGAGGGGTGGTGAGCGGGAACGAAACTAGAGCTACTCAGTAGGAGAGAGAAGGGAAAGGAGGTTCACATTCTACAAACCTACAAAAACACTAACCTGTCCTCAGTGATGTCCTCGAGAAGATTCTTAACCTCACTCATCTGTTCCTTCTTGTTTGCAGTCTGTTTAATCGACAGAAGGACCTCATCAGCGGCACCCAGCAGAATCTCACGGGGCTGTTCTCCAATATAGGACTGGATGAAACTCAGGACTACCTCAAAAACTGCCTTTGTTTCTCGTGTCCGGGGCGTGTAGGAGAGACCACTGAAATCTGATTCCCCAACTGTAGAGAGAAGACCAGTAGAGAACGCCTGCATCTGTTTCTCATCCTCATCACGTTTCTGTCTCTTGGCCGCCTGGGAAGGGGGTGGACTAGGTAAAATGGGTTAATCAGAGGAAAAAAGACAAGTGTCAAGTTGTTTTAAGAACATGCCGCACATCAAACATGAAAAAGTTTTACACTATTTACCTTCTCGGAGGAGACCTCAGGAGCGGTGTTCCTCATAAATCGATCACCCATTTTGGATGTCTGTAACTTTCCAACAAGAGATAGGACCTCTCCCGTTGCCTCATCTCTCCCTCGCCGCTCGATGAGGGAGCGGTCAGCTTGTAGGACAAGGTTACTGTTCGCCTTGTATTCATACTGTAGAGATCTGGCAGTTTCATCCGCCATCTCTATAGAGGGGGTGGTGGGAATTTAGGGAGATAGTGGAATTTAGACGTGGTGGGAATTTAGGGGTGGGGATAATAGGATCTCTGGGAAGGGAATTAGGGAGGAAATAGGGAAGTGTGATTATATTTCGGGCAAATTTGTGGGAACAACATTTGGAATTGGGTTCTTTTGTCAGGATTTGAATCGAGAGACAAGAGGGATGTTTTAGAAAGTCAAAAAAGATAAAACACGCAACTTCTTTTCGGCTATAAATAAAATTAAAAAACTGAAATTTACTCAGCAGCCATGGCTTCCTCCTCGGTGATTTTGCCCTTGTCTGTCCTCTTCTTGGACCTGTCTTTCCTCTCCAGGATGGCCCTCCTGTCCTTGTCCAACTTCAGCTTGGAGATCTCGACCTTGGAGGCACTGATACCGACGGGAACAGTTGTTCCGTTAGCCTTCTCCCTCTGAACTCGCTCGACATAGATGACCCACCTCTTCCTGTAGACGCTGATAACCTTGGCGAGCTGCTGGCTCTTGTACTGTCCCCTGGTGATCTGAACCTCATCGTCCTTTCGGATGGGCATCGACCTGACGTTGTACTTCTGTCGGAGCTCCTTGGAAAGAGGGGCTGTCATCAGCGTTCGTCGGACGGAGCTGGGGGCGGTGAAATGGGCCTTCCTCTGCTTTCGCCTGGAGCTGGAGACATGCGTGTTGAATTTCATGGTGCACCCGAACCGAGGCTACAAGAGAATTGGAGTGGTTAGTTACGAGAGAAGAGATGTGGTTAGTGGTTGTTAGAAGTGGTTGGTTTGGTCCTGAAAAAGAGGTGCAGGGAATGTAACAGAAAGCTATTGTATAATATTGTGAAACATTTAAATGGGCAAAACAATGAATTGAACACAGTAATATTTACAGCAAAAAACACACACACACACAAACTAACTAACTACATCACTATACCACGACTAACTACTAGAGACACTACTGCTACTTTTCACTTGACTAGTAGACGGTTTCTCATCTGCACTCATTGGCACATTGCTTTTCACAGCTAGACCCGCCTTTAGAATTGCAGTCTTCACAATTAGTTCCTGGGTCTTGAAGTTGAGTGTGTCACAAAGCGCTACAACATCCTTCTGAATCTGAGTCTTCTCACATTTCTTGACAGCTGTTAGAACCTTATTATAACTGTCTATTTTCACCCCCTCCCCTGCTACAAGGTCCATCAGTTCAAGTTCTAATGCCTCCACAGATGTGTTAAAAGCAGTTGCCATTTTCACCATGTCGCAACAGAGATAGGGAGCAAAGTACTGTTTCATAGACTCAGACCGGATAAAGGAATATAGGTTGTCAATGTGGGGAGCTAGGAACAGGTCCAGTTTTAATTCTCGTTTCAAGAGATCAAGAGATTGAAGACCAATGTTGTAGCGCCGATTGTAGAAAGATAAGATACAGTTTCTGATAGTAGGTTGCATATCCAAGTATTGTTTGAAGTTGTTGTTCTCGATCAATAGCCTCTGCAGATCTTTCCTTTTGAATGAAGCCAAGGCGCACAGAGTGGTGTAAATGAGAAGTGAAAGTGGGGATATTATCTCATCGTTCCAACTATCACATGGGATATTCAGAAAGGTTCGAGCTGCCTGGTTGTAATCTTTTAGAGACATCTCAGTGAGCCCCTTAGCAAGATGAATCCTCCTCAGAAACCGGGGATCTGTTTCATCAATGTGTTCAGCCTTCTCCACATAATTGTTAACTGACCTCCAGTGGAAATGGTACACGTTAACCTTTATGAAGTTTAGCAAGAACTCGAGTGTGTGGGTGACTGTTGAGCCGTAGTCCCTACTTTTCTGATAGTACTTAGTGGCGTTGCTGAGATCACCACAGTCGTGGAAGTGGTCTCCCAACAGCTGATTAGCACGGCGGATATTCTCTTTGTCTTGTGTGACCTGGTATCCCTTGATATCCTGTTCCAACCTGTCAACTTTGTTCAGCATGTACTTGGAAGTTTGAGTGATCCATTCGACATTAATGGACATCCCTTCAGAGGGACAAGTGTTGTTCAGAGCATCGACTGCATCCGTGTACACGATGATATTTTTGCACTCCATTGCAGTCTGAATCAACAGGCGATAGTTCTCACTGTTTGGACGAGAGTTGTCCACGTAGAATTTTAGTCGCTGCAGGCGGCAGTTGCCTGTGTACTGAGAAATGTAAGAGTCTAGGTCCATGCAGATGGCGCCATTGCTGTCTATGTCCATGGCCTCCATAGTTAGAGCTAGAAATGACGGTTTTGAATACTATTTACACCCCCTGTTCTTGCGAGATGGGATATACTCGGGCGCGTCATGTGAAAAGTTTGTACACGCGACCCATGTTTACAAATGACGTCATAACTCAGCAATGACTCAACTCTGGAGAAAGCTGAAAACACCATGGGCAAGGCAATCGTTTCACCTACACCCTCGAACAAGAATTTTAGAAAACGGACAACGGAAAGCCAAGCTGTGTATCAATCTGTTTTGACAACGAAATTTGTGTGCAAAAGTGGCTGATCTTTGTGAAGCTCTAGTTCCGGAACGAGATAAAATCTCGAAAATATACGACTAACTGTTTGTGTATTTTTGTCTCAGCTACCTTTTAGAACCGAAATTTGAGCGATTAGGTCAGTCGCCTGGGTTTCTATAAAGGATTACCGCGAAAAAGCCCAAAACCAGGGTCTCAGACCAAGTTTGGGGGTCATGATTATATGCTTACATCTTCTACTCTATTTGCGCGGTCCCGCCGCGCCCCTCAGAGGTCTGAGGGAGAGCTGAGAGCTGTGAGAAGTAGCTGACAGACCTCTGGTAATATATATCCCATCTCGCAAACTACAAAAATCACGTGTTTCTGTATTTTGTAGAATGGAATTGCGAGGGAAAACCAACCTAACTTCTGATTATAGTGATCACATTACAGCAGAGGTCCTGGTAAGTAAAGCTCACATTTCATTGGGAGTGGCAGCTTGTCAACACACCCATTAACAGTCGTAGTTCGCTTTTCAAGTTTCTTCTTCTCCTTCGTCTTTTAGACCGTCTCTTCTTGCGTTGAGATAAAGAGGCCAGGTGGATTCAAGAGGTATCCTTTCCCCGGTCTGGGTTGAGGGTTGAATAGTTAGTCCTCTCCCCCTGGTTTAGCTGTTGAATCCCGATGGGTCAGTGTGTTGAGAGGAGACAGATAAAAAGGACAGGGATCTCAACAGGGATGTTAAGACAGAACGAGAAAGAGATATAGTATAAGATACTGATTTGTCCTGCTAGGTAGGTGCGATCAATAACTATATCCATCCCCAGTGCAAAGATCTTAAAACATGCTGCGAATCTTTAGATTTTATCGAAAATTTGCTCCCACTAAATTTTGAAGCTCACCTCCACAACATTAATTGTGTTTTATAACTATGTTTACGTGGTCAGCATTAGAGAAAAAATGTTTAAA
>AVPN01000145.1:81084-95212 GCA_000695325.1 Pleurobrachia bachei | reverse complement strand
ATGTTGCTGATACAGCAAAATTCTCAACACGTCTCTCTCATGGTGTGTGTTTGTGTCCGCTAGAAGGTGGCGTCCCAGCCAGACATTTCATCTGGTGCTTCTTCGTTATCTTTGTCGTAGGAATCGAAGTTGGAGGCGTCCGTGGCGTTCTTGATTCGTGGGGTGATGGGTGGGGTGACTCGCTTGTTTACCAGACCCTCCCAGTCGAAGCCTTGGTACCATCTGAAAAAGAGCAAGAGTTAGCACATGTCTTACTTGAACCTAAGCGCTTCCCTGCTGTTGATCAAGTTATATCAGAAAAAGGGTGCCGTATCAACTTCTTGTGATTTGAAAGTAATATACTTTTACCCTCTCTTTTTATGGCCCAATTGTGGTACACACTTACTTGTGTTTCTTGATGTCCCTGAGTCCGTCCCTCTGGTATCCTATCCTCTCGGCAGGATTATCCCTACACAACTTCTTCACTAAATGCTGTGCTGATTTGTTGATCTTTCGTGGGAATTCAACCATGTCCATACCCCGGAGAATCAGATTGTACGTTTGCATGGGGTCAGCTCCGGAGAAGGGAGGACTACCCGTCAGCAGTTCAAACATGAGGATTCCAAGGGACCAGTAATCAGCGGAGAGATCGTGACCCTGGAAGGAGAGAGGATGGTGAGATGATGTTTTCCGATTTATATGAGACCAGTTGTTCCGTCGCGATAGAAGTCTGATGGACAAAGATTGAGATAGACAAAGATTGATATATTTCACTCATTATTGTACCTTGTTAAGGATAATTTCGGGAGCAACATATTCGGGGGTACCACAGAAGGTCCAGGTCTTCTTTCCATGGCCGATCTTCTTTCCGAACCCGAAATCACACAGCTTCACGTAACCCTCCGAGTCAAGGAGAAGGTTCTCAGGCTTTAGATCTCGGTACACAATACCTGCACATGGGTTTGTGTAAATGTGAGAGATGGTACACAATACCTGCACATGGGTTTGTAAGTTGTTACTGAAGTGAGATGGTGAGAAGTGAGTTTCTTATTCTAGCTAGATCTGTTTCTGTCTGGTTTCTGTCTGGCCCAATTCGATTATCAATGACAAGGTATGGATGGGCATTGGGCATTACGCTCAAATGGGGTCAGGGGCACCAGACAGATCTGTTTAGTTGCTACCTACCTTTCCGGTGAAGATAGTCAAATGCCTCCACGACACACGCGACAAAGAACTTTGTTGTGTTGTTATCGAAACATCCCCGGTCTCGCATGATCGTCCATAACTCTCCTCCCAAGCACACTTCCATCAGCATGTATACGTACTTCTTGTCTTTGTATGTTCGGTACAGCCTGTTTAAATTATGAGGGTTATAATTAGAAAGTGCCACTAGTTATAACAGTGGTCCTCCGGCTCACAACGTCTAAGACGCATAAAAAGCAGATGATGCGAAAGATGTCGCGGACTGCGTCGTCTCGGGTGGCCAAAATGGCAGAGAACCGCTGTTCGTTAGGATTACATTCAAGCCATGGCTGTAGGTTGGGTAGAATTATGGAGTTAGTTACGAAAATCGAGTTGTCTTGGTTACCTAGTTACGAAGAGGGAGTTGTCTTGGTTACCTAGTTACGAAAAGGGAGTTGTCATGGTTACCTAGTTACGAAGAGGGAGTTGTCTTGGTTACCTAGTTACGAAGAGGGAGTTGCACTCCATAAGTAGGTTCTTCTCTGAGATGATATGGTCTTGTTGCTTTGTATCCACAATGTGTTTCTTTTTCAGGCATTTTAGGGCAAATGACTTGGTTTTGTCTGTTCGAGAACATACCTGGGGAGAGAGACTGTTAAAATCCGGCCAAATGGGAGAGTGAGAGAGGTTAGCGAAAGGCATTTTTGACCATAAACGTCAAACGAATTCTCCTCAATAAAAAGAATCGACTCTGGCACGTTACATGCATATATTCTGTAGTTTCGCCAACTTAATTTGTCGACTTACCCTCCCTCTCATCACCTACCAGTTCAACACGTCCAAAACCTCCCATTCCGAGAGTAGCAATGAACTTGAGATCCTCATACCGGAGACTAGCAAACTCTTTGTTGGCCTGGACTGCCGGCTCAGATGAGCTCGATCGAGCAGAGGTACCACTGAAAATGGAAGCTGGATTAGATTTAGAGCATATACACCGCGGTGTTAACAGAGTTGCTTTCAGGCGTTATAATGGTAGTGGTTGAGTAACAGGTTGGCATGCAAAGGTTGTAGTTTTTGGATGCCACATATGAGTTCGCAGCGAGAGATTGATTGTTTTCATAGTTTTTGAGATAGTGAGGTGGTGTGAGTCTCAACACTAGCTTGTTTCATACAATACATTTGTGACGGTTATTAGTTTGAGGGGGATGGTTTACCAGACACACTTAGTTTCACTTACATAGGTTCTGGCGCTGGTAATGGCTCAGCTTTTGTAACAATAGGAGATGTGCTATAAAGAACGTGCTACACATCACACTTTCAAGGGGTTTCAAGCAATTGTGTTTTTCTAGGTAGCTCAGATAGTAATTATGGGTTTATGACTTCACACTAGCTTGCAATATTAGTGATCCTCACACAAAGTTTTCAACTTACACAGGCGGTGGCGAGGGCGCTGCTTTAGTAGCAGTAGGGGATAAGGGAGGAGATGTGCTGTAATTAAGAACTTAGAACATGCTACACACTTTCAGGGTTTGATTGAAGAGGTTTGAAGCAATTGTTTTATTTTAAGTTTCTCAGATAATGTTTGACTCTACACTAGCTTGCAACACTAGCTTGTAACATTGGTGACACTCACACACGTATTTCAACTTACACAGGCACTGGCGAGGGCGTAGGAGTGGGGGATATGCTGTAAAAACATGCTACACATCACGGTGGTTTGTACTAGAAGGTGTGAGAGTGAGTGATACTGATTCGTGAGGGATGTGTGTGACTCATCTCTAGCTTGCAACACTAACTTGCAACACTAGCTTGCAACAATGGGTATTTGCATCAATGGAACTGAAGCTGTGATTTGATATTTGGTGAAAGGGTTAGGGGGTGTATTCCAGAACACACACACTCACACAAATATCAACTTACACAGGCGCTGGCGAGGGCGCCGCTTTAGTAGCAGTGGGGGATGTGCTGTAAATACAAAGATCAGTTTGGTTGTTACCAAGGCAACCCGGCCTGGTAGTGCGTGGTGGGTCGCCCTGGTAACACAGCCGCGACAATTACAGCGGGGATGAAGAGATCAGCAGAGGGAAACGATCAGCTCAGATATTTAAATAACAAGTTAGATCAATTAGACAATTAACACACGAACCTTGAGACGGATCCGGGTCGTCCGCTCTTCACGGCCACCATCCTATCTCCGTCTTCATACATCTTATCCTGCTCCTTGAACCCATCTAGAGGTCCAATGAGCTTCTTGAATGACCTGGAGAGATAGCATGATCAGCTACTGTGTGATTGGTCGGTCAGACCACAACGAGTCAGGCGATGAATCGGACAATAGAACCGCTATACCCAAACAGAGTCAAATTATTGTGGGCAATTGTTATGATAACTTACTCTCGATCCACGGAGAGACACACTACAGTCTCTGTTTTTGCGATGATGTTTGCCGTTCGTTTGTCGTCGCTGGTGGTGGGGGGAGAGAAATGTTAGAACTTTGTCACGGTGAGGGAACTTCAAGAGAAATATCGGTAAGAATGTAAATGTTAGTTGATATCAGTTAGTTGAATATAAAGGGGGTGACTCAATGCTCTGGGGATTCCAATTACGCTAGAAGAGCTCGTTCTCCAAAGTTGGTTCCAGCCTGTAGGGTCCTAATCTCAGAGGGCTCTGTTTCATTTTCTAGTTTTGCTGTCACCAGTACCTCTCCCTCAACCATTATAAAGAACGTCTCTCCTATCGTTCCTTGTCGGATG
This sequence comes from Pleurobrachia bachei, assembly GCA_000695325.1. Lineage (NCBI taxonomy): Eukaryota > Metazoa > Ctenophora > Tentaculata > Cydippida > Pleurobrachiidae > Pleurobrachia > Pleurobrachia bachei. The sequence continues at coordinate 91,298 of AVPN01000145.1, read as the reverse complement.
ATGTAATCTCCCTTCTTGTAGGTTTCCTGTAGAAAGAGAGGTTTTGTCAGCTCTGATCCCGAAACTTCTCGCTATGCCATTTTCTAGTTTGCAATAGAACCTTTCAGGAACGCAAGAAATGGTTGATGATTTTTGAGTATAGGTACTAAGTTTCAAAAATTCGTGATCCGACGATAATTACCTCTTCAAGGGCATCAGCAATTTTGACAAGTTCGCTGTCTGGAACTCCCTGGAGAATCTTAACACTCTTCAGGAAGTCAAGATGTTGCTTCTGTTTCGCCTGACCAGTCTTCATCATGATAGCCTGGAACGTCGTACGATCGATCGCCCATAATTTACAATCCGTCAAAGCTGGGAGAGGGTGGTTTTGTTAAAATTCTGTTGTTTAATGTTTGTACAAATATGGAAATAGATAATCGTAGTCTAGGGTTGGTAACACAATTACCCCTACCTTTCAGGCACGCTATTTAATTACGCAATGCCCTAGTTAAAGGGTTAGTTTCGTTACCAAGTAGCAGACAGCGATGTACCTTTGATGCTGGCTGTCCTCGTGCAGTTGTAGAGGATAGCCAACTCTCCAAATACTCGACCCGATCCCATGACTCCCAAAACGTTCCCTCCCTTGATGACCTCCAACTGACCCTCTGGAGAAAATAATTTGTTTGATTATCAAAAAGATAGAATAGTAGTTGATACATTGATTGGCTGCTCAGAAGAAGAAGAAGATTGATTGGCGACTGGAAGATGACTTATGTACAAGATTATCGATCCACGTACCTTGAATAGCGTACAGTGTGTCACCAGCATCTCCCTCTTTTATCACCCATTCGCCGGCTTTCCGGTGATCGGGCTTCATACACGCTACAATCTCCCGGATTTGCGGCTGTGCCAGGTTTTTCATGAAATCGTTCAGGTGAATACCGCTCTTGATGATCGATTTGACCCTAAAGATTGATAGAGCTGAGTAAGACACACCTGGACTATAGCTATCAAGAAATTGGACAAACCCCATAAAAAATATCGTGTGAAACTCACTCGGGATCCTTGTGGTATTCGGTAAAGTCGGCCTCCTGAAGGACGCTCTGCTTGACAGACTCTCCCGAAATAGCAACATGTCGAGTCCTCTGTTTGGCGGCTGCTGCTGGAGGTGGTTTTGCCTCCTTCACGTTCGCATCCTGTTCGTGATCTGGATCCTCTGGAAGGGGAGAGAGTCCGGGTGGATCTAGGGGCGGTGTTAGTCTTGCTCTCACACACACAATCCTTCTCACACTCAATCTTTCTATTATATCTTGCTTCAAATCCATCACAGGACACAGCACACTAATATTTCCCGTGAAAAGTATAAAAACCAACCCGAATTTTTCAATCCCGTGCACATACCTTTAATACTGTCAAGAAGCTCCTGCTGTTTTTGTGGTGACTTGTTTATGATACCAAGAACGTCCCGTAATTTGTTAATTTCATCCTTTAACCGGGCGATCTCCTCTGCTTTATTCGAGTTCTCTGAATAGGAATATAGGCAATGTCAAGGTTAACCCATGCTAATTAGTAACTTTATTTGAGTTCTCTGAGGGAGGAATGGGAGTTGTCAAGGAGATGTCAATTGCGATGATGTTTGCCTTTCGTTTGTCGTCGCTGGTGGTGGGGGGAGAGAAATGTTAGAACTTTGTCACGGTGAGGGAACTTCAAGAGAAATATCGGTAAGAATGTAAATGTTAGTTGATATCAGTTAGTTGAATATAAAGGGGGTGACTCAATGCTCTGGGGATTCCAATTACGCTAGAAGAGCTCGTTCTCCACAGTTGGTTCCAGCCTGTAGGGTCCTAATCTCAGATGGCTCTGTTTCATTTTCTAGTTTTGCTGTTACCAGTACCTCTCCTTCTACCATGATGAAGAACGTTTCTCCTATCGTCCCTTGTCGGATAATGTAATCTCCCTTCTTGTAGGTTTCCTGTAGAAAGAGAGGTTTTGTCAGCTCTGATCCCGAAACTTCTCGCTATGCCATTTTCTAGTTTGCAATAGAACCTTTCAGGAACGCAAGAAATGGTTGATGATTTTTGAGTATAGGTACTAAGTTTCAAAAATTCGTGATCCGACGATAATTACCTCTTCAAGGGCATCAGCAATTTTGACAAGTTCGCTGTCTGGAACACCCTGGAGAATCTTGACACTCTTCAGGAAGTCAAGATGTTGTTTCTGTTTCGCCTGTCCAGTCTTCATCATAATAGCCTGGAACGTCGTACGATCGATCGCCCATAATTTACAATCCGTCAAAGCTGGGAGAGGGTGGTTTTGTTAAAATTCTGTTGTTTAATGTTTGTACAAATATGGAAATAGATAATCGTAGTCTAGGGTTGGTAACACAATTACCCCTACCTTTCAGGCACGCTATTTAATTACGCAATGCCCTAGTTAAAGGGTTAGTTTCGTTACCAAGTAGCAGACAGCGATGTACCTTTGATGCTGGCTGTCCTCGTGCAGTTGTAGAGGATAGCCAACTCCCCAAATACTCGACCCGATCCCATGACTCCCAAAACGTTCCCTCCCTTGATGACCTCCAACTGACCCTCTGGAGAAAATAATTTGTTTGATTATCAAAAAGATAGAATAGTAGTTGATACATTGATTGGCTGCTCAGAAGAAGAAGAAGATTGATTGGCGACTGGAAGATGACTTATGTACAAGATTATCGATCCACGTACCTTGAATAGCGTACAGTGTGTCACCAGCATCTCCCTCTTTTATCACCCATTCGCCGGCTTTCCGGTGATCGGGCTTCATACACGCTACAATCTCCCGGATTTGCGGCTGTGCCAGGTTTTTCATGAAATCGTTCAGGTGAATACCGCTCTTGATGATCGATTTGACCCTAAAGATTGATAGAGCTGAGTAAGACACACCTGGACTATAGCTATCAAGAAATTGGACAAACCCCATAAAAAATATCGTGTGAAACTCACTCGGGATCCTTGTGGTATTCGGTAAAGTCGGCCTCCTGAAGGACGCTCTGCTTGACAGACTCTCCCGAAATAGCAACATGTCGAGTCCTCTGTTTGGCGGCTGCTGCTGGAGGTGGTTTTGCCTCCTTCACGTTCGCATCCTGTTCGTGATCTGGATCCTCTGGAAGGGGAGAGAGTCCGGGTGGATCTAGGGGCGGTGTTAGTCTTGCTCTCACACACACAATCCTTCTCACACTCAATCTTTCTATTATATCTTGCTTCAAATCCATCACAGGACACAGCACACTAATATTTCCCGTGAAAAGTATAAAAACCAACCCGAATTTTTCAATCCCGTGCACATACCTTTAATACTGTCAAGAAGCTCCTGCTGTTTTTGTGGTGACTTGTTTATGATACCAAGAACGTCCCGTAATTTGTTAATTTCATCCTTTAACCGGGCGATCTCCTCTGCTTTATTCGAGTTCTCTGAATAGGAATATAGGCAATGTCAAGGTTAACCCATGCTAATTAGTAACTTTATTTGAGTTCTCTGAGGGAGGAATGGGAGTTGTCAAGGAGATGTCAATTGCAGTTGCCAAGGTTACCGTATGCTAATTAGTAACTTAAGTTTTTCGATTTACTTACGTACGTGGGATAAAGAGAGAGAGAGGAAGAGAGAAATAAAAAGAAAGAAAGAGAGAGAAAGAGAGAGATAAATCTATTAGTGTGACGCGTGTTTAGTTTTGTTAGCCTAGGTCATTTGATAATAGACAACTCCCCAACAATTTACAGCACGTCCAGATGTGGCTCGTATGATCATTCTAGTTCGTATGGATGAATTGAGATACCAAGAATGATAGAGGTAGAGAGAGAGAGAGATAAAGCGAGAGAGGGAAAGAAAGAGTGTGTGAGATAGAGGGAAGAAAAGAAAGAGTAAGCGAGAGATAATCATGTCAGACTGCAAATGTATGGTGTACAACGCCCAACGACCACTAGAGAATATTATCTTTCATCTGAGCAGACAAGCCATAGTCAACAGGGGTGAGGCTGTTTGTGCGTCCACACGTTGGTGTGAGGGTTGAATCGTGATAGATGCCTGTCCGCACCTTCTCTCTCTATCCCTCTCTCTATCTTTCTCTCTCCCGTTTACTACACACACACCATGAAAATATACAGGCTAACAGTCAACAGTTGATCGATTACTTCACAAGATGTAACTTGACAGGAAGTTGTCAACATGAGGACAAATGCCAGAGAAAAAGATTATATTTGACCATACAAACAACTAACTTGCGATAAGAAAATCCAATCAGATAATAAAGATTCGGTAGTATGACGTACTGCCTACAGAACGTTTGAGGACACATTACGGACACAGTGTGGACACATCGAGGACCTTACCTATTTTGGATTCAGAGAACTCCTTTTCGAGTTCATCAATTTTCGTTTTCTGGGTTTTAATGGTGACGTAGCAGTTTTTTATTTCCGTTTTCAGCTCGGGAATGAGGACTCTGGCTCGGACAGCATCCACGTCACCGCTTCCCTGCATAGCGTTCCCATTACCTGCTCGTGCTGCATCTGAGGAATGCATATGTTAGTTATTATGAAATGTGTAGTTCCGGGTTAGAGCAATGGCTGAGTAAACATGTGTGTGTTCTGGTGGAGAGTCGTTAGGTTATCCCCCCCCCCCGTTGAACCCAAAAATAGCTGCCCCCAAGTCACGATATAACCTCCCCGTGCCATAAATTGAGAGTTAGAGGAAAGTGTTTGAAAGTGCATTATATTATAGATGTATAACTGGTAAGTGCTATGTGTGTCAGTGGGTCTCTTTCCCCCATCATTTCTCTCTCTCACGCTCTCTCTCTCTCACTCCCTATATATCTCTCTTTATTTCTCTCTCTGCATCTCTCTGTATCTCTCTCTCCCTCTCTCGCATGTCACGTGTCTATCTTGGAAGAGAGAGAGAGAGAGAGAGAGAGGAAGAGAGAGAGAGAGAGAGAGAGAGAGAGAGAGAGAGAGAGAGAGGGAGGGAGGGAGAGAGAGAGAGAGAGAGTGTGTGTGCAATATAGAGAGGGAGAGAGAGAGAGAGATGTGTATGTATTAGAGAGAGATGAAGGAGGGATGAGTATTGTAATGAGCCTGTGCACACATAGGTAAAGAAAGGAGTCTCCAGTCCCGGCTGCCTGTAATCTTCTCGATGGCAGAAGGAGAAATAGTTTTGGTTAAAAATAATCCGAGGCGCTTGCCAGCACTACAATTAGTCTACTACAATACTAGTGCTACTAGTGTACTACTACTATCGCTATTAGTTTAACCTACCATCATCTGTGGATCGGCGCTTCAAAAAGCCGAGAAGCTTCATTTTAGCTCACTTGCAGATCAACCAAGTGAACAGTGTGAGTTTCAAGAAGATTCTAGAAGGAGTAGTGCACTGACGAAACGCTGTCGAATAATTTGTATCTTCTACATCTCAAACTCTATATAATGTAAATCACCGTGAGTAGTACACACTAATCACAAGATCTTAGTTAGAGTAGTACACAAATCTAGTTGCTAGTAGTACAGTAAGACAATATATATCATAAAGGAAAATGTTGGATATAATAGGAAGTTAGAGAGGGACCAGTATTGTACACTCAAGCCTTGTAGTTTAATACGCATCTCAAAACGAGAGCAAGGTTAAGAGCTCAACGGCGAATCGCGTGAGGAAAGGTATAGAAGATAGAGAGAGAATGAGGATAGATAAAGAGAAAGAGAGAGTGAGGAAGAGAGACTTACACAACGATATAGTTAGGAAGAAAGAATATAGAACTTTTATAGAGAAACAAAGCTGCAGGGGACAAGCTGGTCACATATTATTATTGAGAGGTATTATTTAAGTGAAGCACACAAAGTGTATGACAGTCCATGGTATTATAGCAGACGTCAGAGAGTTTAATCCTTGATCAATTACGTTAGAATAGCATATTACAGTTAGGCTCGGTGGACGGTATATAATATGCTGCTTGTGTGTAGAGAGAGCTAAAGAGCTAGTAAGTAGTGGAGATGGGCAGTGCAATCTCGTCACTACAGTACCACTTTGCAGGTATATACTGAACACATGATGTGGGCAGGAGGAGAGACAGTCATAATGAGAGAGTAGGAGAGAGAGAGAGAGAGAGAGAGAGAGAGAGAGAGAAAGAGAGAGAGAGAGAGAGAGAGAGAGAGAGAGAGACAGAGAGAGTAAGAAAGGGAGAGAGAGAGAGTAGAGAGAGAGAGAGAGAGGGAGAGAGGGAGAGAGAAAGTTATGTAGAGAGTTATATATATAGAGAGAGTAAGGGGAGACACAGAGAGAGTAAGAAAGTTGAAAGAGAGACGAGAGAGAGACACCTGTCAACCACCTATATGCCCCCCTAGTACAATTAAAACAGGGGATAGCGCATGCAGTTTCTCCCTCAGGAAGTGGCAATTGAACAAGTCGAGCAAGTGTAGTGCCTAAAATGGCACTCACTCCTTCATGGCAGAACCAGACAGCTTGTCCGACATAAGAAATGGGAAATCGAGGCCAACACAAGGAGACAGGAGCTGGAAATGTCGAGTGATAACCTGCAGTTGTCCCCAAATGGCACTACAAATTGCTAGCTGGTTTATGAAGGAAAGGTATAGCTGCTGGCTGAAATATATGTTATGTAAGATACGAGAAAGTAACTGTCACAAAGCGTTTAAAAAGGAAGGGTTATATATCAAGGGGATATCTCTTTCTTGGCAGATCTGACAGTAGATACGACAGCACGAGGGAGTAGTTCTAGCTAGGACGTAATGGAAGATTATAGAAAACAATGTATGAGAGTAGGACGTAGACAGAGAAAACAATTTAGAGAGAAAGAAAGAGAGAGAGATGCAGAGAGAGAAAGATGTAGAGAGAAGTAGAGAGAAAGAGATAGAGATAGAGAGAGAAAACAAGAAAATTGGGATAGTTCAGTATTGGTCAGAGCTAGTGCAAGTATCACGTGGTACACATAAGCTTACAGTGTACAGACAACATCCAGCCGAAAGACGCTGCGAGCTTAGAAGCGGGAGCAAAATGAGAGAGAGAGAAAAAGAGAAAGATAGAAAGAAAGAGAGAGAGATAGAGAGAGAAAAAGTGAGGGAAAGTAAGAGAGTTCAAGAGGATGAAAGGAAGAAATAAAAAAGGAGGATAGAAAGATAGAGAAGGAGACAAGTAGTAAAGAAGAAAGAAAGCAAAGGATGGTAAAAAGATAGCTCTGAGGAGTGTAACCCGGAAGCCTTGAGTTAATTGACTAATTTATTTACATTTGTGGGCGGTCTGAAAGTTGGCCGTATGAGAAAGAAAGATGGTAGTACCATGTCTACTGTCTAAAAAGAGGATATTATATATATGCCAAAGCGTATAGTTTCTACAGATGGAGAGAGATATAGGAGGGAACAAACCTTACCTACTCTTTGTTAAAGAAATACACTGACTAGACCACACAAAACACGAACAAAAGTAAAAGAGCCAATAACATAATTATTTAGGGGTAAAAGCATTTTAGTTTTATGGGTATGTAGTACACAATGATCGCCATTGTATTATGCGTGAGAGAATTGGTGCGATTGAATGGCAGTAATTACTGAGCGACAAATGACTACCTCAACCAGGTGCAGTGTGTGTATACATGGGGTGGAAGAAAGAGAGATAGAGAGAGGAACATAAATGTCAAAGAGAGGGATAGAGAGAGGAGGGGGGAAAAAGAGGGAGAGAGAGAAAGATATTTAGAGAGAGAAAGGGAACGAAATAATTAGGAATGAGTTAGAAAAATATATTCCGCCGTGGCGTACATGTATGAAATATATTACTGCATGTGGTAAAAAAAGACGTCAAGACAGAGAGTTAGTGTACTACTGTAGCTCTGAATGTGTGTATATGAAGCAAGATGTGATTCCCTGTGTTGACAAGGCCGCCCCGTGTACAGCTGTCCAGCAAACAAATGGCATTAACTGCCGAGCTGAGGGATGAAACGAGAGAGAAGGAAGAAGATAGGACAAACAACACTGCGGTCACTGAAGATGTCTCGCCAACAAACCCTCTGTGAGCTGTCTTGAATGGTGTTGATTCATATGACACACGAACGAACACACACCCAATTGTAACATGATACAACGCTAGTACCCACACACCCTCCACAGATTTTATCCGTAATTTCGCAATTCTCTCGCTTTCTCTCTCTCACTCACTCTCTCTCTCTCTCTCTCTGATTTTCAACTCTACTTTGGCCACGATGAGACACAGGAAATCATACTACGCTTAAATACACACACATATAACACACGAAGTAAGATGACTCGAAATCACTGGAGATAAATGAAACACACAGCGGCTCGTGGTAATAATTATAAGAGTGTGTGTGTGAGAGACATATAGAAAGAGGGAGAGAGGGAAAGAGAGACCAAAATACAGTAGAGAGAGACAGAGAGAGAGCACAAATTTACACACACTGCACTCTTCTCATTTGCAAATTTCCATTCATTTATCAGTGGCAAAAAAGTAAAGTAAAAACTGACGTATCTGAGAAGTGATGACATAGATGTAGATCAAAGAGATTTAATGGAGAAGCAGACCGCTGCAGAGAATAAGACGACCTTCAAGAATGACACACAAACATACAAACATGTCACATATCTGCTGGGCCCAGCTAGTAAGATTGATTGGAAAATGACAAGCAAGGGATGCACCACTGATCACTAAACGACATTGCAGTATAGCGCAGCCCCGTGTAACTGGTGTACGCTGCTTGTACAATGTACAAACTCACACACACAATACACTCACAGGTTGCATGTTAGTTAAGTTAGAAAAGGGAAATGATTGTTAAACTAGACAAAGAACATAAACTACATTTTAATTAAAAATCATGAGTGTTGTTTAATAGTTGAATGTCTTAACCGGCGTCGTGGCGTGAGGTTGACAAGTCCTGTTGAGGGAAGCAAGTGAAAAAGGAACAACGTAAGCTTGACATTTGACTTGATCATAAAGATGTTATGAATATGACGTCACGAAGATAGTTAAACTAGGCAAGTTTACAATCCAAGAAACCAATTATGATATGAAGAGCATTTAAGTACAACTATATCCTAGGTCCTTCATTCCTGACCCAAGCATATATCTCTCCCCTTTAACTGGGCATTGAGCAAAAACAACTGCATGAGCCGGATCTGTCAGCACATGCACGCTAGAGCAAGGCCAAGGGAGAGAGAAAGTAAGAGAAGGAAGGAGAAAGAGAGAGAGAGAGAGATAGAGAGAAAGAGATAGAGGGATTGGATCAAACGGGGGGTGTTGGCAGCCACATTACAATGAGAGATCACACACACATGTTTGAGAACCATGCACGTGGCTCACTGGGGATGTGATGAACACACACATACAAAGAGCTAGTTGTTGTACAACAGAGGGGGGAAGTAAAACATTACAAGGAAGTTTGTGAAAGTGGTTAAGCAGATCTTCATGAAGAAGTAAGAGTGTCAAAGTGGTTATTCTACTGCAATGGTTCTGAGATGTTCTTTAATGAGCGCGGTACTGAAAGCACTGCACTACATTCTATGCAACAGGAGGCCGAGATGCAATCACGATATGAAAGGCTGAGCTAAACGCGTGTTTCCTCTCCCCCCGGGCTCTCTATCACTCTCTCTCTCTCTCTCTCAGAGAGTCTCTCTCTCTCTATAACTATTTTTTCCAACACGTCCCTCTCTTTCTCTCGCTTTTTTCCCGTGTACTATTCTCTCCTTTTGCTTGTCTTGCTCTCTACCTATATTTAATATTTCAGACCACCCCAAAAAAGGTTTTATATTGCTCTCATTCACACAGTTGTCTTTATTTCTCTCTCGCTCTCTCACTGTCTATCTCTTTTTCTCTCTCTCTCTCTCTCTCTCTCTCTCTCTCTCTCTCTCTTTCTCTCACACACACCAAAATCCCTTTTCTCCGTCATGCAGTCTACAAGCTTGTGGAATGGCACACATACAAACATCATTTAACTCTATTTCCCACTCTATATCTTTCGTTGGTTAGGTTTGGTAATTGACTACGGCATTGCCAAAACAAAAAAGCAGCCAGCTGAAAGGATGCTTGTACGAGCTCATACTTTGGATATAAAGGGATTTTGAAAAGTTTGAAAGAGTCTACAAACAAAAAATCGTCTAAGCTGACAGACGAGGAAACTCCAAGCTCTCTCTCTCTCTATCTCTCTATCTCTCTCTCTCTCTCACTCTCTCTCTCTCTCTCTCTCTCTCTCTCTC
>AVPN01000145.1:47706-70365 GCA_000695325.1 Pleurobrachia bachei | reverse complement strand
AGAGAGAGAGAGAGAGAGAGAGAGAGAGAGAGAGAGAGAGAGAGAGAGAGAGAGAGAGATGTTATAGAGAGAGAGAAAGAGAGAGAGAAAGAGAGAGAGACAATTCTGCGAAATAATCTGCCGCAGTTGTGTTCCACACACACGTGTCCCTCGTAAAATATGTCAAATAATAAAAATTGTTATCTTAATGGATTCGCTAAAAGAAATGGAAAATCACTTCCAAACGAGCTGAGTCACGAAGTGTGCTAAGATTCTGCGATGTGATTTTCAAGCTGTTAGTAACGAAAGAGCTTGAGAGATGTGTCAGGTGGAGTTAAATAGTTTTATAGGGGTTTTAAAGCGATTTTTTCACTTCAAACAGTAAATTAGTTAACTTTACCTGATTTAAACTAGCTTCTTTCAACTTACCTTTACTTTTACCGAAGCGTGGTAAGTTCGGCATAGTTTTTTCCCACTTCACTTATGTATGCAGAGGAGGAGGGGTCCGTTCACGGTCAATTTGGAGCTATTGTTTAAAAATTCAATAGTTTATTAGCTATTTAACAACTAAAAAACAAAATCAAGTTAGTAAAAAATTGTTATTGTAGGAGATGATTAGCAATGGTAGCTATTTGATCGAAAGTTGGTATGAGGCACAAAATAAGACGGTAAGCTGGGAAGAGATAGGATAGGAAAGAAAGAGAGAGAAAGAAGATAGATCGAGAGACAGTGACAGAGGCAGAGAAAGCAAGAAAGAAAAAAGAGAACAAGAAAGGTAGTTTCACAACTTCCGGGATAACAAGATACAGTAAATACATACACAATGGCCGGGTAAGATGAAATACGAATCATCACAAATATATGATTTAATTCGTGAGGTTGTACACTGTCTACCACTAGCTAAGTCTTATTACTACCAGGAATTAGCTAGTAGAAAATAGATAGAAACTTGCCACATACTGTACACACTCACATACACTAGTGCGAGCTTGGTGTCACCTGGTATGCGTGTGTGCAATTAACGGGGGATAAAGCTCAGTAGAATAGAAGAATTTAGAAATCAGAATCGAAGAACCAAATAAAAGGAACCTCTTAATTCTCTAATCTTAAGATGAGTTGCCATACATATAATAAGACAGAGCGAAAAAACGCTGGCTAATATAATGTCCTCTTTGATCTGACTTCGTTCGAAGCTAGCTAGCTAACTTTCTCTCTAGTTTTCTCTCTCTAGCTTTCGTTCCTTCTCTCTTTTTCTCTTTCTCTGACTCTAGCTTTCTCTTTCTTTATCGAGCCTTTCTCTCTAGTTTTCTTTCTCTCTCTCTTTCTCTCTCTCTCGCTCTCTCTCTCTCTCTCTCTCTCTCTCTCTCTCTCTCTCTCTCTCTCTCTCTCTCCCGGCTATTACAGAGCACACTCTGAATGATAATTGCAGTGTAGTTATAGCTACTACGAGACAAAGAGTTGAACACTACGAAAGGGCAAAAGACATTGTTGAATATAAGATGTGGACAAAGGTACGGAACAAAGGAAACCGCATGGTCTCGTACGAGTCTCTCGAGAAAAATAAAACTTAAACAGGTACTCAGTTAGTTCCAAATCGATATAGGGCTAAAGATAGGATTCTGATGAACAGGTTTTCTGTATCATGGTCGCTAACTTTATCCTTTATGTTTGACCAGCAAGGTAGGATTAATTCATCCTCTTCCCGTTTCAAACAGCCTGTGTACACAGTGAGCACTGCTCACCAATCACCATGATTACTTTCATTATATAACATTTCAGGGGTAATATAATATAATGGTTCAACACAGAAGCAATCTACAATATTGAGAGAATCAGGACATTGAAGTAAAGGATAGGCTTTTTCACGTTGGAAGTCTTATCACCCACAGAATTAAAATTACCAGCGACCTTCCGCCATTAGCTTTGAGTAATGAGTATTATTCATATAATAATTGGAAGACACTAAATGCAAGTGTACAGATATTGAACGATGAAAATTAAAGCTAAAATCTTTCACGCAAATGGGCAAATTAATCGTTTAAATATCGGTCAAAGTGTTTAGGCCTCGATCAACTTAATATCTCAACTCTAAGCATAAATTACACATCGAAAAAGGTCCGTACTTTCTCGAAAAATCTCATGCAGTTCTATCGATTTCCCTACAATATAGCTCCTGGTGTGTCAGAAAAGTAAAAATGAGAAAGAGGCTCTATATAAATGCACTTATAATGCTCTCAATATATCGCAATACCCTTCTCCTTCTTCTTTCATATATGAGGAGATACACACACTGTATGTGCCGGTTGACTCCCGGCCTACACTCCCTACCACCTGCCTACCAGGTGGGCAATGCATAATGACTTGAGAAAAAGAGAGGGAGAGAGAGAGGGAGAGAGAGAGAGAGAGAGAGAGAGAGAGAGAGAGAGAGAGAGAGAGACAACTCTGAGAAATAATCTGCCGCAGTTGTGTTCCACACACACGTGTCCCCCGTAAAATATGTCAAATAATGAAAGTTGTTATTTTAATGGATTTGCTAAAAGAAATGGAAAATAACTCGCAAGCGAGCTTGCTCACGAAGTGTGCTAAAGATTCTACGATGCGATTTTCAAGCTGTTAGTAACGCAAGAGCTTGAGAGAAGTGTCAGGTGGGAGTTAAATAGTTTTATAGGGGTTTTAAAGCGATTTTTCACTTCAGTAACAGTAAATTAGTTAACCTGATTTAAACTGTTCTCCAACCCCCCCGGCCTATACTAATTAAACTCTTCTATCGACTTACCTTTACTTTTACCGAAGCGTGGTAAATTCGGCATAGTTTTTCCCCACTTCAATTATGCAGAGGATTGGTCCGTTCACGGTCAATTTGGAGCTATTGTTTGAAAATTCAATAATTTATTAGCTATTCAAGAACTAAAAAACAAAATCAAATTGTTATTGTAGTATAGGAGATGATTGGCAATGGTAGCTATTTGACCGAAAGGCACAAAATAAGACGGTAAGCTGGGAACAGATAAGATAGGAGAGGAGAGAAAGAAAAAGAAGATAGATCGAGAGATAGAGACAGAGAAAGCAAGAACGAGAGACAGAGAGACAGAGAAAAAAGAGAACAAGAAAGAAAGGTAGTTTCACAACTTCCGGGATAACAAGATACTGTAAATGCATACACAATGGCCGGGTAAGATAAAATACGAATCATCACAAATATATGATTTAATTCGTGAGGTTGTACACTGTGTATATAAATGCTAAATTTAGAGGCCGGAGGATAAACAAGACATGATGGTGTTCTACTTGGATACAATAGGTTTTGTATCCTTCACTTTAAAGTGACACCGCACATCAAGACGTCAGTGCTCTCAAGCGGCATTGATGTGAAGGCTCAGTGTGAGTGTGTGCAGAAAGTGTCCCATCCCAGGGAGCGTGTGCAGCAGGTCGAGAGCAATAACATTCCAATCGCGCCTGATTCGATACAGGTACACACACACACACGGTGTTGATCGGGTTAGACTTCCTTGTCAGTGTGATTTAGTTAGTGCACAAGGAGAGAGTTGTGTTACTGATCTGTGATATTGTGGTCATGGTATCAAGATGTCCGGTAGAGTCAGTCAAAAGAGGGAGAAGATGGGAGAGAGAGAAACGATAAGATACAAGCAAGTATGAAGTCCGTTAATTATTCTAGTGTTTTGGTTAAACTTTAAAAATAAATATGGCAAGTTTTGAGTTTTAGCTTTTCGGTGCTACCAAAACCTTCAAAACCAAGTTTAAAATGGTTTAAAAATTTACAGGCTCAATTAAATTTCCTAAATGAAAAGCCTAGTAAGCAAGTAAGCGATGGTTAAAGTGACTTAAGGTGTTGGAAATAGATATGAATTTGCAGAAGCGTGCACGGGCTCAATAGTGTACAGGAAATAGCGATTAATACTCAAGACCTACTAACTCTTATTGTTTCTCGGAAGTTAGCAGCGAGAGAGCTGTATCCTAGCAACCGAAGAACACAACCACAACGTTATAAAGTTGTGTCCTGATGCAGCTGTGTATCTGCATCAACACAGTAATACAGTAATACACATAAGGCACAAAATAAGACGGTAAGCTGGGAACAGATAAGATAGGAGAGGAGAGAAAGAAAAAGAAGATAGATCGAGAGATAGAGACAGAGAAAGCAAGAACGAGAGACAGAGAGACAGAGAAAAAAGAGAACAAGAAAGAAAGGTAGTTTCACAACTTCCGGGATAACAAGATACTGTAAATGCATACACAATGGCCGGGTAAGATAAAATACGAATCATCACAAATATATGATTTAATTCGTGAGGTTGTACACTGTGTATATAAATGCTAAATTTAGAGGCCGGAGGATAAACAAGACATGATGGTGTTCTACTTGGATACAATAGGTTTTGTATCCTTCACTTTAAAGTGACACCGCACATCAAGACGTCAGTGCTCTCAAGCGGCATTGATGTGAAGGCTCAGTGTGAGTGTGTGCAGAAAGTGTCCCATCCCAGGGAGCGTGTGCAGCAGGTCGAGAGCAATAACATTCCAATCGCGCCTGATTCGATACAGGTACACACACACACACGGTGTTGATCGGGTTAGACTTCCTTGTCAGTGTGATTTAGTTAGTGCACAAGGAGAGAGTTGTGTTACTGATCTGTGATATTGTGGTCATGGTATCAAGATGTCCGGTAGAGTCAGTCAAAAGAGGGAGAAGATGGGAGAGAGAGAAACGATAAGATACAAGCAAGTATGAAGTCCGTTAATTATTCTAGTGTTTTGGTTAAACTTTAAAAATAAATATGGCAAGTTTTGAGTTTTAGCTTTTCGGTGCTACCAAAACCTTCAAAACCAAGTTTAAAATGGTTTAAAAATTTACAGGCTCAATTAAATTTCCTAAATGAAAAGCCTAGTAAGCAAGTAAGCGATGGTTAAAGTGACTTAAGGTGTTGGAAATAGATATGAATTTGCAGAAGCGTGCACGGGCTCAATAGTGTACAGGAAATAGCGATTAATACTCAAGACCTACTAACTCTTATTGTTTCTCGGAAGTTAGCAGCGAGAGAGCTGTGAGCTGTATCCTAGCAACCGAAGAACACAACCACAACGTTATAAAGTTGTGTCCTGATGCAGCTGTGTATCTGCATCAACACAGTAATACAGTAATACACATATATGTGAAAGGAAGCACCTTAGCACACCTAGTATATTCGATCCTTCTAGAGTAATATCATATTAATTTGTAGAGGCTATCTGGTTCTTAGTTTTGTCTCATCTTAATACGTAAAGTGGAGCAAGAAAGAAAGCCATGCTGTATGAAAGAGGGGGTCTAGGGACGGCGGCAAGCTGTGTATTAGAGATCTGGAGGAGCATGGTGTTGTGCGTGTATTTAATCAACTCCGTGCATCTGTCCATGCACAGGCCAGTATAAATTTCTCAGAAAATCCAAGTAGTATGCTGAACAGAAAGCGTACTATAGTGCAGGAGTCATTAGGTAACTGCTCACCACCAGCGTTGAAGAGGGATAGAAGTTAAGGGAGAAAGAATATATGGAGAAAATGAGAGATGGTAGTAGAGAGGGAGCTATTCTTTAATTAAGTTATTGCAGGTAAGAAAGCCCTGAGTGTGTTTGCAAAAATTTCTAATTTTCAAACGCTGCTAATTGTTCGCACTGGATGTAGAAGAAAAGGTAGGGAGATAATCCAAAAAAGGTAAGTGCTTAAACTATTTTTCGGACTAGACAAACTCGATAAAAACATTAAATTCATCAGTTTTTTAGTTTCAGAATTTTATGCCTTTTTGTTTACCAGGCAGAGAAAAAAGGAAATACAAGCAGTCCGAAATGGTTATGTTGGTATGGAATAATGACTAGTTTCCCCCAAAACCAATTTTCTCTTACCTTCCATTTTAGTTTTCCACTTGGACAAAAAAGAAACCTTATTTTTTCAGTGGCACAAAATTCCAATTCGAACGAGCGAAGAATAATATAATAGGATTATGTAAGCCTACTGTATGCCTGTTGCGTAACATAGTTAAATATTACGCCGAAACTGCCTTGAATGTCAATTGGAATTGGTTTGACGGTTATCGTGCTCGATATTGTACAAAGGTTAATTTTCGACGGAGTTGTACTGGCCGCGGTTTATCATTCATCTCATTGTTCCAGCCAACATGTAAATATTCCGGACCTCTACGGTGGCCGTCTTTACGGTCCACAATGTGGGCCAGACATGTTACTTGATTCCGTTGTGTGCGTCGTTTAATTGTCGAGTGGGTGGAAGAATTAATTCCATGAAGTTTGGTAGCAAATTGGCAGGAATTGCGGCTGTATAATTAGAAAGGCCATATTTGATTAAATATCAAGCCCCTTTAATAAAGCCACTTCCTGACGTAATAAATGTAACGCAGAACTGTGTAGTGAAGAAAGAGTAAGCAACCTCAACTCAAACAAATACTACCACAAATTAGCCGATTAGTTACTCTAATGACCGATCTCATCATATAAAAAATAATCATAAGAGTGGAAGTAGTGAAATAAGACCACATTATAAATAGCTCATTGGCACAGAATCAAGCAACGACCGATTAGTTCAAAGAAATGGATACATTATTAGAACTTGTTGGAAGCATTAGGTATATAATTAACCCTTGAAAAAGAATTCTAGAAGCTGTGGTTCACGCATATAATATGCCCCTTCAACGATCAAGAAGCTACAGGGGGTTTGAAGATGTAGTAAAAACGTGGGGGGTCTTCCTACATAAAACACAATTTACCTAATCAATCTCTCACGAATGGTGCATCCCACAGTGACACACACAGAGAGGGAAAGAGAGCTTAGAGAGTGTCAATAAAGAGAAGATGTAATGGTGGGAATAAAGTATATTGTCTTTTTGTGTGTCTGCCATTTTTTAAAGAGTATCATTTAGGTATGTAAGTACGTGCATAAATAAGTTTGTTTGTATGTGTAGTACAGCTATGAAGTATGAATTGTGTTTTGCAGCGTCAACTGTGTACTGTGTAATGTGTGTGTACCTTGTGTACTTGCCAGCAATTGACCCCCTACTTGGATGATGTCGTGTATGTACCAGTTTTCGGGAAATTGGCAGCTGTACGTGATTTGTGCTTGCATGAGTGTTTCTTAGAATTGGTCAGAATAGGATATGCCTACAAAGAAGCACAGAATCGATAACCAAAAAGCTAAACTGTTCAACAGGTTGCCGACATCGACCGCAAATTGTATATACTGGCGTATAGAATGAAGACAATTTCCCTGAATCTCTCCTTCAATCTCTACCCCTCTCTCTCTCTCTCTCTCTCACACACTCTCTCTATCCCTCACCCAAAGCCAGTGTGTTGCAGCAGTAACGACCCGCACACACACGCTAAGGTAAAATAAGGGGGATGGAGAGCAAAGGACTTGGTAAGAGAGAGAAAGACAGCTGTAAAGAAGGAGAGAGAGTGGAACGAAAGATCGGTGGGGACACTGCAGTCAGGTGGCATTGTAGGGACACACAAGGCACCGTGATGGCCCATATAACCACAAACCAGGAGAAAGATCAGCTCAGGTTGCAACAACCTTAACTGTTTCCCAGTGTGCATTTTGAGAGAGAAAAGAAGAGATGGAATCAATTAGAAATTGAAAAACGCTGATCCATATTATATGCCCCTCTATATAAGCCACAACGTTCCCGAACATCTTTGATCTAGCTGAATTCAGATTTCAGAATATATGCTTTCTCTTTGAATAAGACCTGTTGCTGTATTTAGGTGCCGGGGTGGCATTTATAAGCTTATAAGCTATAGAAAGCGGTCCACCTATTCAGAGATAAATTTAAGATCGTTAGAACAGTCGAACAGTATATGCCTGGTACCAGGACGATGATTTGATGAAAAAAAAAGATCACTACCAGATTACACACTACCATAGATCTGTGATTACCAGCTGAATGTACAGTGATCGTGAATAACAGAGCTGAGAAATCACAGCCCAATTTTCTACTTTTTATTATCTCTTTTACATTGAGATTATACCATTCTATGAATGGATTTCCCTTTTCTCGCAGTTTAAGAAAAGGTAAAATTTGTCAGTCGAAGGAATCAGGAGATAAAAAGTCCTATAATGAGACAGAAAATGATAGAGTGATAGAAAGAGCGCCGTAACCTGATAACCATTTATCCATCACCTGTTAGGAATGACAACGTATGTCATTAGCAACCACTTTCAGGTGCAAGATAACACCAACATGTGACTCTGAATATATTATATCTCAAGAAACTGAATCATATTTACAATGGCCAGCCAAACAATGTTCTAAACTTATTTTGATGAATTAGGATATAAAAAATGAAACATAATACATAACACATTATGTATTTGATGATATTATTGATTCGTCTGGAAAGCTGTTATGTGAGGCACATAGAGAGAGAGGGTCGAAAAATACAAGGAAAGCCCCCCAAAGAATGATGTAATGCATGAAATATATGAATTATGTAACTATAAATTAACTATAAAGAACACCTTTTAAAGGTGACCCACCACGAAGATAACTGTCGATTTTCTGGGGATTTTCTTTAATCGCTTCTTTACGTAATTCATCATGTTATATTTCATTAATTTGAAAACTGGAAAACCAGCGCAATCGTATAAAATTACTTGGGGCTAGAGAACAATTACTAAGCTTCATTGTATGCTGTGTTGTATTATACCTCTGTCTATCTAAATCTCTTATTATAAGCCCTTCTCACCCTCTCGCTCTCCTTCTATTATAGTTACTAGCATAATAATGCAAGCATTGTATAGCATTCTAAGGACAGTACAGATTAATTGCAATCAACAGCAGCAATTTGATCATGTAGCCCAAAGAAGCTGCTTGGGTTCCTGTGTTCCATACTACCCATAACTAATCCACGTTCCAGGAACCGACCGACACAACCAATCAGAACTCGTTATGTAGGTCACGTGACTGTTTATCAGCCAATCAGGGACCAGTATTTACTGATTCGGTCGGTTCCTGTCACGTTCACTAAATTCAGTTATAATCCTCTGTTCACAGCCCGTTCATAGCCAGCTAACCACTATTTATAGTTCACTAATATGACACTCTGTCATACTAACTGCCAACTTACCCTCAGAGACGGATGGGAGCTTTGGAAGTTTCTTGGTTTTCCCTCCTCCTGACTTCATTGCCGCCGATCACGTGATGTTCCCTGTGTCAGTCAATTGCTACAAATTTGGCAAGGGTTAAGCTGGATAGGCAATACAGAGAGGTAAGATACAACCCTTTATTGAGATATTGTTAGAAAAACTGTAACAAATGTGGTTCACTGGTTCATGAGACTCATATATCAAGTAGGGCAACATAACAACTGGGTCAATATGATAAGAGGCTCGCAAGTAAAGTTATACTGCAATGAAATACCAGAAATGTAAATGTGGTTTAGTAGTAAAAGTATAGTTGTAGGCTGAGAAAATTGCTTTCAGAGTGTTTATTTTGGATCAATATTCAAAAGGTCTGACGTCTGCATTCTGTATCATATTCTAAGTGGTCTGTTTTTATGATGCAAATATCTTATCTTGAATGTCTCCCAGATTGACCACTATAATAACTCTAAAAGCTGCACAAAGAACATAAAAGTAAAGAATTAGAGAAACCATACAAGAATTCTACTTAGATAATAGAAAGCAATAGTATAGATTATGTTGCTTAGGACTGAGTCTAAGAGTTCCAGCTATAAGCAATAAAACAACGACATACAAGTAGCAAAGACAGGTGAAAGTGATGAGTTAAATTAAATACAACAACTACTGCAACCGTACTAGTTATAACAACGCCTCTGTAGCATGTGTCTCTCCAAATGGTTAATCAAAGTGGTATAGAGAGAGTGAGAGAGATAGATTGCCAGAAGTAATGAGAGAGAGAGTGCTGATACATGATATTACTACTGGGCTCTTCCGTACGACTGGTATAGATGCATCCGAAGAGGCTCCTATAGCACTGTCTTTATCATCTCTCTCCAGTCTCTCTCTCTCTCTCTCTCTCTCTCTCTCTCTCTCTCTCCCTCTCTCTCTTTCCCTCACTCTCTATTATTTCCTCTACCACAGCCGTGTTTTATGCGCCTTGTTATGTGTTCCAACGTGTTTCTGGTAACCCAAAATAAGACGGTACAAGACGGAAAAAAGGAAAAAAAGAGAAAATAGATGTGGTTGTCACGCAGAAAAACAATTCTGAAAAAATAGAGACAGAGAGAGAGAGAGAGAAGGCAGAGAGAGACAGAGAAAGAGAGAGCTTGTTCGCATTTGGGTCAGATAAATACGTGTGGATGTGTGTGTGAAACTAAACTGTATGTGAGGTCATGTTGGGCGCTTACGTAAAGGTAGTGATTGCCAGTGAAACAGTGGCATGAATAGTGACATGTGTAATGTTCATACCACTGTTCGAACAGTGATGTGTAATCAACAATTACAGTTGTGGAGTAGTTGGTGGACTGAAATTTATAATTTTCCTCGATGAGAATTAAAGAAAAATGAATGAGAGGTCGTTCAATGAACGACGTTCATTTTTCGACCTCCCGAAAAAGGAAGGAAAGATTTGGAGAACAAAGAGTTTAGTTTGAATCCGCTTGAGAAAAATTTCATAAGAAACCACCAACGAAAAGTCACATACACTACATAGCAGCCAAGCATTTTATACAACAAACGCGAACGTATTTTGAAAATAATTAAAAACTTATGCCTTTTACATACTCCTGAAACCGCCGTCGCAGAAACACTTTTTGTTTTACGCACTTGTGAATGACACATAGTTGTTGGTGTCGTCATCCACTCTCTCTCTCTCTCTCTCTCTCTCTCTTTCTCTCTCTTTCTCTCTCTCTGTCTCTCTCTCTCGCTCCCTTTCTCTTCTTGATATTAGGATTTTTCGACAACCAGACGATGTTTAGGGCAAAAAACCGTGATAGAACAGAAACAGTTTAGGTCCACTAAAAAGTTGTTATACACGTGGTTCCTTCCCGACATTCAAACACTAAGACATAGTGTAATGCATTCAAAGAAATTTAAATTTAGAATGCGTGCTAGAACAGTTTACAGGTAAACGAGTGAAAATGCAAGAATACCTAATATAGCAGCAGGTGTATTGGGTGGAGATTCTCAGAACCTATCACACCGTCGAATAGAATAGAATAGAATAGTTCCACAAAGATAAAGATATTCTGAATAGAATAATCGATAAATCCCAGCTAAATCGAACCTAGCCCATCATTAAAGCCCTTATATCCAACTGTCATTCCAGACCCATCAACAACTACTGCAGTTATAGTAGCCTACAAACTATAATGAAGAGCGTTTTTCTCTATATCTTTATCCCTCTCTATCTACATTTCACTCTCTTTCTCCCATTCTCTCTCTTCGTTATATCTCTCTGTCCGTCTCTTTCTATATCTATCTCTCTCTGTAAACAATTCCCCACTGATAACAAAATACTATCTAAGATATAGTATTTCATCCTTTCCCATCCTTCCTTATTATGTAAATAGGATACCTTAAAGTCGTTTTTTAAGAAACTTCTTATGAGAAACACCCCAACAAAATAAGAAACCCCTAACTATAGCTTGTTTAGTTTCTTAAATGAGAAACTTTCTATAATTTTCGATTGCTTACTCTTGTGGTTTCTTAGAAAACAAGCTTCTTATTTAATAGTTTCTTGGAATATAGGAGTGAGTAAGGTATAGCTGTGTTTAATAAAGAGCAGGAAAGGGCACTAGGGAGTATAACTCCTTGTTGAGTTCCTCCTTACTAAACACAACAACTCCTGCACCCCTTCTTCTAACACCTCATTATGGCCAGTCATTTGATGCCACTGTTGCAGCTGTGGGTGTCCTAATTTGGGTGTTATACATATTGGAAAATGGCCTTCAAAATGAAGAATCCTCGATTCTGGCGATTAAGAGCAAATGGAAGATATAGATGGTGGGCTCAAACCAATAACTGGGAGAAAAACAAGGTTCTGGTAGCCACAACATGAACAAGGACTAACAAAAGACAAGTGTTCAATGTAAAACGAGTCTCACAACAGAGCAGCAGCGGCGTGTAGTTAGAGAAGAGTAGACGAAGAACTTGTGCAGCTACTGGTGGTATATAATATTTGCAATCATCATTAGTAAGTTCATACTAATCTCTAGTAATTTCTATTCTCTATCTCTATATATTGTGACTCTTCTATCTACCCTTCTCGATGTCTCTCTCTCCCTCAGTTTCATTTCTTTGAGCTCTCTCACACTCTGGTCTGTTGTTGATGCCTAGCGGAGACTCGCTTGACCTATAGCAGCAGAGTTGTCGGTGTGCAATCAGCATTCATACGGTATCAACTAGTATATGACCCATATAATATGTGTGTGAGAGAGAGAGAGAGAGAGAGAGAGAGAGAGAGAGAGATAGAAGAAGAAGAGAGTAAGGATCAGAGAGACAGCTCAAGAGACTAAATTTAGTGGCAATAGACAAAATACGAGAATTCTAGCATAAAATATATAATATCTCCTAGCACATAGCGGTACATCCAACGAGGGCAAGTCATTTTCCTAACATTCCCCTGACAGGCCTCCAGATAGCCATACCTGGTAAGCCAGTAGGTTCATACACCTTGAAGTTTGTTCAGAATGTCTCGGGTACAGCAGTTCCGAGAGAACTTAAAAATTTACAGCCCTTGAGCCCTATGGATCTTACCTTGATCTCCTTGGTCTGATGATGGTGCTGCGTAACAGGTATCTGATGATGAAGTGGGTGCTGCGTAACAGGTCCTCTTCCTCTTGAATTCTCTTGACTGATCCTCCCCACCCGAAGAAGAAGAGGAATAGGAGGGTCTGAGGCGGATAGCCCCCATCATCATGGTCTGCCTTGCAATCGCAGCCAGCTAAACATGATGTAGTGTGTCAAGAATTCAAGAGGATATATCAAAACTATTTATAGAAAAGCAAAAGCATAGCAGAAGCCCCTACCAATCATAGCTTGGTGGACTATAAATAGACGACATTAAATTTTATAGGAGCTGTCAAGTTCGCTCATTTTCCAAGTGGTGATCAATGTGCTAGACGACAATTTGGAAATCCCAACCCCGATTGGGTTGTCTACGATGAACTATATTATCAACAGGAGAAGCAACAAAAGGGCAATACACACGCTTGGTAACCATGTTCGCGAAATACAAATACAATGGTTAGGAAGAGAGTCGAGAGAGGGCATGGCAGCTTGGTAAAATTTGGTTGCCATATAGGGTCTGAAGACTCTCAACTCAAGTACTCGCGTTCTCTTTCCTTTAAAGTTCTTTAAAGTTCTATTTCTCAGCCTTCTCGTTATACATTTCCCCTCTCTTTGATCTCTCTCCCTTTCTCTCTCTCTTTCTTAACATTATCCCTAATATTAACTTAACTCCCTTCCATTTGATTTTACTTGCTTGTAGTTATACTAGTCGTCATGGGTGGTCACAATATTCGTGCGTTATTTGCCATGATTTCTAATCCTCTCTCTCTCTCTCTCTAACTCACTCTCTCTCTCTACCTGTCGCTCTCTCTCTCTTCCCCTCTCCGTCCCTATATCATCGTGTGTGGGACCCAATGTGGGAGGTATTACGATATTGAAGAATGTATTAGGAGCGATTTGGTTTTTAATGAGAAAGTAAAGTATGTGTGTGTCCGCCCCCCCCTCCCCCCCGGGCCCCCCCCCCTTCCTTCCCGCAAAAAAAATCGCTTGGAAACGCTATAAAAAACCACGTGAAATAGTCTCCCTGTGCAACCTTTAATCACTCACCATCTGTAGGCAAGTACTTCTGAGACGACGTCCCACAGCCCATCTAGCGGTTATCTGAGGGAGAGAGATAAGGTTGTATGATATTTGAGGATATAAAATATTAGTTGTGATTGGCCATGAATGATAGATAGAATGATAGATTGAATGATAGAAAATATAGATCTAATATGAGGGAATTTGTGTTGGAATGATTTATCACCTGTTGAAGCTGTCCTGACGTTGATCTCTGATGACTAGAATAATATATCGGTATAGGGAATGCTATTGCCGTGTCATTGCTGGTTGTTTGTTCAGAAACAGGGACCTATCGTTATAATGGAGTGGTCGGGTTAGTTCATTGGTATGTCTGTACAAATTTCACAATTGTAATTAAAACTTTTAAATAAAGGGGGATCGGGAGTCCATCATTAAAGCTCAAAAATAGGGTGTAGGTAAAAGTTTGAAACTTTGATATTATATGACTTGGTACGGAGTGTACGGATGGATCTATCAAACTATGGGAGTGTAACAGCATAAAATTCTGAGAAATTCAATAAATTATTAGAAGAGGAACTGAGAAAAAGAGCGTGAGAGGATAAAATAGCTCGAAGAAGGGAGAGATACACAGAAATGAAAGAAAGATAGATAGAGCTAGCACAGAGAGAGAACATGCTCTTGCAGCTAATTGTCGCTTCCGTAAGAAATGAAGCAACGGATTGTCAACCAGAGTTGTACGAACGGTGCCTTTCATTATTAACAAACCCAGGACTGATATATATAACCTGGTTTTATATATTTACAAAAATATGTAGATATAAAAAAAGACAAATTCCAAAACAGAAGTACTTCCAACCTTGTTCGAATTAATATGTGATCTTAAATGGAGTTGGTTATCTTTTATTATTAGTTATGAGATAATGATTATACGAGCAATTGATGACCATCATAGACCGCATGGTATAGCAATTGTGCATTATATTAAAACCGCAACTTTGACATATTGGGAACAAATAAGGTGAAGTATAATAGTACTCTACTAGAAGTTATACAAGAAAGGGAGGGAGAGAGTGCGTGTGAGTCATCCAAGAGTTGATTCAGTTCCCTGTCCCAACTACCATACTAGCGAATGTATAGGGAGAGGGGCGGATAGCTTCAAGCGTGACGAAGGAGAAAAAGAAGATAAATTTTGACACGAGAGTAAACACGGAACAAACAAAATCCGTTGATTTTCGCACTGTAAGTGCAAACATCAACAATTACTGTAACAAGTCTCTTCTGAACTTTCTCTCTGAGTCTCCGTCTTGCCCGCATGCTTTCTCTCTCCCTCTCTCACTGTATATATATCACGATCTTTTTCTCTCTTCCCCTCTATCTTCCTTACTATCTCTTTCTCTCTCACTATCTGTATTTTCTATGTTTTTTCTTTCCTCTCTCTCACTAGATGCTAATCGTTCTGAAGTCTTGCAGGTGGCATGCAGAATTGTACAATTTTGCAAAACATTTAAACCGAAGACCAACGTGTGTGTGTCATTAATGTACACGTGTAATTGTAAAGATCGTAATGTACAATTTTAGGAAAATTGTTTTATAAAAGAGCGTGAATTCTCTTCGGTTTATAAATTAGAAATTATGCGAGCAAGAAACATAACTGTCAAAATTACAGATTATCCAAACGCTATAATTCCATGTTTTTGTGAATGGACGGAATTTATAAAACAATGCCATTGGCATTAAATATTAAGATCTCAATATGTCTCATATAATATGTATATGGCGGCCGATAAATTGTAATTAGCAAACTAGTGTACTACCAGCTCGTACAACTGAGAGTGTGTGTGTATAATTATTACTGATTATAGTTACTGCGGTATAAGCGGTGTAATGATTTTGACATATTTACCGGAAAACCTCGTCGGTGAGGCCGAGGGTAGAAAAGTGAATCTGTAAGAATTTCAAAGAACTGAATGTTAGGTTTATTCTCAACTTTGGCTGAAACTAAAAATGACTTTCCAGACCCAAACAGACAAGCTATTTTGAAAGTACATAACTCTATGTGTTAATAAAACTACTGCATTCAAAAGCCCTGAAACCATTAAAAGTATTCTATTTCGGTAGTGATCAAAGCTAAAAATATATCAAAGTGCATTAGAGATTTTATGGAAAAAGACCAGCCCTTCAAGGTTGGCACAGGGGAAGACTTGTTCCTCCCACTTCGAACTCAACAATTCATGCTACTCATGGATACGATTATACTTTGTTTCCATGACTGCACTGGGTAGACAGTATTATCATTTATAGTCCTACAAACATTTAAATAATTCCATAATTCGCTCAAGATTATGCTCGCTAATTGCCAATTACAGGGGACAATGATTATACAATTCATAAGTAATATGTTCTAGTTTTATCTCGAGTCATATAAATTATAGAGATTAAATGAAATTGAAAAAGGTTGGGTCAAATCAAGCTTCTAGACTAAATAAAATCTAGCCAGGATACCTACATGTAGTTCAGCTTAGCAGTTTTATGTAAGACATTGACAATATTCTCATATTCTATAGATATCCTCTCTCCCAGTCTCTCTCCATTTCTCTCTCTCTCTCTCTCTCTCTTTCTCTCTCTCTTTCCATATTTTATCTCTATCTCGCTAGCTATTTATCTCTATCTTGAACTCTTTCTGTCTCAGGTCATTAGATGAACAACAATTTGGATAATACTTGTCCATCATATCCTTCCCTGGATCTAAAAGAAGCGATTCTCTCTTCCAATTTCCATGAAGCACTTTCGCTCTCCTTCCTGTCGTTCTATCCAGTTCTATTGTATGTGTGTATGTTATATGGGCTTTTGGCATATTAGAACGATGAACAACAAGACAAATAGCCGACTAAAGCAACGCTAACAGGGAAAGATATCGAGAGAAAGAGAGTATGCGATAGATAGAAAAGAGATAGATAATGAGATAGATAAACAGAGAGATAGAAATAGAGAGAGGGAGAGAGAGAGAGGGAGAGAGAAAAGATGAGCGATAGAGCTAAAAATGAAGATAGAAAGCGATTGTTCGATAATTAGAGCATTTCACCGCATTCGATTATCATCACACACAAAAACAACAAGTTACAGCTGTGCGTATTAAGATTAAAGAATTCGTAAATTTGAATCCGGACCAATTTAACACGTATTCTAAACACAACTATGTAGAGCTATACATCAAGACAAAACAAGATTAGGTTAGCTGAAAT
The DNA here is from genome assembly GCA_000695325.1 of Pleurobrachia bachei. Taxonomy (NCBI): domain Eukaryota; kingdom Metazoa; phylum Ctenophora; class Tentaculata; order Cydippida; family Pleurobrachiidae; genus Pleurobrachia; species Pleurobrachia bachei. The sequence goes on along the minus strand of AVPN01000145.1, from coordinate 53,372 downwards.
GAATTCCATCCACGTGTAATTGTATATAGTTTAGAGTTCTTAAAATCTTTAAACTCTTCTAAGATGCTATTTTAAATTTTAATCCTAGTGAGTAATGACTACTTTTCATTGCACTTGCCAGCACAGTAATTATATACAGAGATGGCTCTGTGAGTACAGTACAGAGCATCATATACACACATTGGAGACATGAAGCGTCGTTGAGCTCTTGGGAGGGAGGCGGAAATCGTCCCTGACATACTACAATGTGTGTACAACTCAGGGTGGAACAATTACCATGCAGGGCGCACACAAGATCAGACAATGAAAAAGATAGGGAGAAAGATATGATCGGCAGATCAGGGAGAGAGCAAGCAAAGATACAAATTATAAAGACAGGAAAAAACAGTTTAACAACACCTTTAATGTATACGATTAAATTCAAAATAGTATTGGCTCAAGTTCAATCCAATTCCCCCATTGAGTAGATTGACAATTGCTTTAACCCATTTACATATAGGGGTATTTTACGCAAGAGTAATTTCATTACCAAGTGACAAGAGCATCGAAAGAGGGAACCTATAATTGCTGTAGTCCCTCGATCTCCACAAGAAGCACTTCCCATGGCCCTTCCCGCATAAAGATCATAACACGGATGTGTTCTATTGTATGTGTGTATGTTATATGGGCTTTTGGCATATTAGAACGATGAATAACAAGACAAATAGCCGACTAAAGCAACGCTAACAGGGAAAGATATCGAGAGAAAGAGAGTATGCGATAGATAGAAAAGAGATAGATAATGAGATAGATAAACAGAGAGATAGAAATAGAGAGAGGGAGAGAGAGAGAGGGAGAGAGAAAAGATGAGCGATAGAGCTAAAAATGAAGATAGAAAGCGATTGTTCGATAATTAGAGCATTTCACCGCATTCGATTATCATCACACACAAAAACAACAAGTTACAGATGTGCGTATTAAGATTAAAGAATTCGTAAATTTGAATCCAGGACCAATTTAACACGTATTCTAAACACAACTATGTAGAGCTATACATCAAGACAAAACAAGATTAGGTTAGCTGAAATGAATTCCATCCACGTGTAATTGTATATAGTTTAGAGTTCTTAAAATCTTTAAACTCTTCTAAGATGCTATTTTAAATTTTAATCCTAGTGAGTAATGACTACTTTTCATTGCACTTGCCAGCACAGTAATTATATACAGAGATGGCTCTGTGAGTACAGTACAGAGCATCATATACACACATTGGAGACATGAAGCGTCGTTGAGCTCTTGGGAGGGAGGCGGAAATCGTCCCTGACATACTACAATGTGTGTACAACTCAGGGTGGAACAATTACCATGCAGGGCGCACACAAGATCAGACAATGAAAAAGATAGGGAGAAAGATATGATCGGCAGATCAGGGAGAGAGCAAGCAAAGATACAAATTATAAAGACAGGAAAAAACAGTTTAACAACACCTTTAATGTATACGATTAAATTCAAAATAGTATTGGCTCAAGTTCAATCCAATTCCCCCATTGAGTAGATTGACAATTGCTTTAACCCATTTACATATAGGGGTAATTTACGCAAGAGTAATTTCATTACCAAGTGACAAGAGCATCGAAAGAGGGAACCTATAATTGCTGTAGTCCCTCGATCTCCACAAGAAGCACTTCCCATGGCCCTTCCCGCATAAAGATCATAACACGGATGTGGCTCACACATGAGATCACACTCAAGTGCAGAGCTCCAACACACGTCCAGTTATACAACACACATACCGGGGGACCATGATGTATGGGAGAAGAAAGGATGAGAACATGAGTTCATGGGAGATCCGCATCACATGGGAGATAGATTAACAAGATAGACAACGATATAATGGTACTAAATCAAATAAATTGACAGAAGCTTTCGAGAACACTGTGTTTCACGTCATCAGGGAGATAGAGAAAGAGTATTGAGATGTGGCAAGTATACGGGCAAGGGAGCTTACTGATCATTGCAGCTTAGGGGACTGATCTTGTGCCATCGATACCCTTGTCTATGATCGATACCCTTGTATTTATACTGATCTTTCACGATCGCTCTCATGCGTATCAAGCTGAGATACCAAAGAAATTCAAGTTTGGCATTTAGTGTGCAGCATCTGTATTGATCGTGCCCGATCCAGTCAGTGCTAAATTTACTCCTTGCAGTGCATACTAAATGGATAGAAATATGTACCTTACCTAAACGGTTAGAAATATTTGTACGTGCCTTTTACTGTTTTATAAAAGGCACATACTTGCAGCGAGGTATAGCCACCGCCCACCATTATAACACAACTCCAGTTACCCATTAAGGTAATGCAGTTCCCCCTCTGCGCTAGCAATAATAGGGGTGACTTCGTAACCAAAGTTACCCAAGAAGAAATGTACTCCGGTTCAATCACGAACATGGTCACATCCAAGCACCCGACACCAGAAGAAGTGTACTCCGAAGAAATAAAAGAAACAAAAGGTACCGTTAACCTGTGAGGGACTGAGTATACACACTATCCGATAGATGGAGAGAGAGGGAGAGGGAGCGAGGGAAGCTAAGGAGAGAGAGAGAGACTGGCAATAAAGATAGAAATCGAGCATGTATCATAGGCATTATCATGTAATATGTAGCAACCTGCTGGATGACATAGGAGTCTCTAGTCCGTTACGGTCTTTCTCTCTTTCTCCGAGCGAGTCAGAGACAGAGAGAGTGAGAGAGAGGGGGCTAGGGGGACATATAGAGAAAGAGACGTAGAGAGAGAGAGAGGGCAGAGGATGACAGCTGCATGCAGTTTGCCAGGGTGTGTTGCATGTATAATTACCCTGTAATGGTAATAGCTCGAGAATGCGCAGCTTATTACAATACCACCGCCATGTATATAATACCCGATATAGGTATAACATTGCTGTAATATTATAAGGTACTTTTTAGGCAACAAAGGTTATACAGATACAATAACTTACTAGTGCTATGTATTTAAAATAAACAGAACTGTTCTCCTAGTCCTCTAGATATTTTGAATATACTCCCGTGACAAACTAGTGCAGTCGTTTATTACCGAACTTTACTTCACTCAATTTATTAAAAATTCGCTTAAATTTTTTGGCCAGTTAGGCCTGACATATGACGTAACGTAGCATGTAACCATGCCAAAACGGATTTATTAGGCCAACTCATATCAATCCAAACAATTGAATGACAAAGAAAAAAGGATTTGAAAAGTATGGTGTAAAGCAAATTTCATTAGCATTCCCACGATTATTTTTAACTCAGTTTTAAGTCACTATATAATGCACATTGCTCACACTGGCATTCTTTCTCGTTCCCTATTACTATCTCTCTCCCTCTTACTCTCCCTCCCTCTTACTCTCTCCCTTTCTCTCTTTAATTAAGAGCAATTTAAGTTAGCCGGCTGTAGAGTAAAATTAAACCACCTTGGTCTCACAGCTGCACTTCTGTAGCAGCACATTTCAACTGCCCCCCCTAATGTGTGAAAAGCGAACAGTAAGAAATCTGGCAATTTCAATTCAATGTTAGTGGTTACCATGGTAAAAAGTAATCGAGCTAGAAATAAATCACTTTCATAGCGTTCAAATTGAACTGCAGCTCCTGTATAACAGTATGCTGTTAATTACATACACGTTGTATATGAGAAAAGAAACACCTCTCTCCATATAGCTAATTTGCACCCTTGTTTATTGCAGCTGCTGCTGCTGGGAGAGAGGTTCATGTAGCGACAATAACAGGGAGAGAGAAAGAGAGAGAAAAAGAAAGAGAGAAAAAGAAAGAGAGAGATAGATATAGAGAAGGAGATAGAGAGAGGGAGGTGAAAGAGGGTTATATATATTAGAGGGAGAAAGCTGGTATCGGCAGAGTCAGGAGCGGGTTTATGTTAATTTAAAGCTGAATAACTGTAAGAACACACATTAACGTACTCCGTAGCAGCGATCTGGACAATGTATAACAACAAGTGGAGCATTACAGGAGCAGAGAAGCCAGTGATATGTGTACCTCAAAGAGCTGTCATAACACACACACTAGATAGCCACACTCTCTCACTGCACTCTCTCTCAACGGATCCGCTTTATCTCGCTTCCTTTTCTCACCATCTCTCTCTCTCTCTCTCTCTCTCTCTTCTCTCTCTTCATAGGTTTTCTCTCTCTCTCTCTCTCTCTCTCTCTCTCTCTTTTATTTCCTAGACCCATCTTCGGAGTACACTTCTTCTGGTGTCGGGTGCATGTATGTGACTGTTTGTGATTGAACCAGAGTACACTTCTTCTTGGGTAACTGGAGTTGTGTTATAGGGGTGGCTAACTCACTGCAAGTATCTGCTTTTCATAAAACAGTAAAAGGCACGTACAAATATTTGTAGCCGTTTAGATTTGGCACATATTTCTAACCGTTTAGTATGCAGTATCCGATCAGTGCTGAATTTACTCCTTGCAGTGCATAGTCAATTTTTTGTAGTATGTACCAAGGAGTAAATAGAGGTTCTTATGCATGGAGCGCCCACTTCAAAAATCTGGACTCAAGCATTGACTCCACAATATTGCACTCCTGTACATCTACTGCTGCCGAGTGCCGCTCTGTTCAATGCAATACAAAAATTGTGAAAAAACAGCTGTCCCTCGAAGCATCAAAGAAAGGGCTCTATAACTTCCTATAAATAAAATCCCAGTCTGGTGTCAGCAGAGACACTACTTACACAAAAGTTACATCCCGGTCCTAAAATTCGGAGTTGGTAGACCTTAGGCCCTTAGAAAGCAATAAAAGGTATTTATAAGGGTTCAGTACAAATAATAATAATAATAATAATAAAGGGTTTTTAGTATACCGCTCAGTCCAGACAGGGCTGGATCATTGACATGAGTCCAACACTGCCCGGATTCAGAGCGGTACACCAAGACATTTAATATCCTGACTCACTTCGAACAAAAAAAGACACATTTACTGATTATATACTCCAAAAAATTGAAAAAAGCCTAAGGAAAAACGGGACACATAAACTTCCGGAAAACAACTTGTTAGCTGAAATTAAATAACAGACTATAAATCGAGATAAAGAAACAAAGCCAGCAGCCCTCATGCTACAAACAAAAGTCAGCTCAACTGCATCAGCAGCCCCCCTGCTATAATAGCCCTAGGAAGGGAAAGTAAGGAATTGCTATGCTAGAATTGCCTGCTCGACACGGGAAAGGGGAAGGATAGGACACCTCCGGTTACAGCTCTGAAGCAGATCCGAATGCCTCCTGAAATAACCTTGTCTTTAGTCTTGTCTTGAACAGATCAACAGGATGAACGGATCTGAGCTCAAGGGGGAGATCATTCCATACATCAGGAAGAAACACCGAGAGTCTCCTCCGACGCAACTTCGAGTTTGCATTGATACTTGACAGTTTGGGATATTTTAGCCGGAAAAAGTCTGGAACAGGTGTAGCCCTTGTCATCCTCAGTGATCCATACTCCTCATCCCTAGGTACCAGATCCAACAAGTACCTAGGGGCAGGGCCTCGAACAATCTTGTAAGCCAGCAGGCAGGCCTTAAAAGTTAATCTCTGCTGTATCGGCAGAATGTGAGCCTCTTTGAAATACTCCAGATAATCCTCTTGATGACCATTCAGATTAAAGATAAACCGTATACAGGAGGTCAG
>AVPN01000145.1:32062-42399 GCA_000695325.1 Pleurobrachia bachei | reverse complement strand
TCTCTCTCTCTCTCCTCTCTCTCTCTCTCTCTTCATTGTTCAGGGGGCTCGACTGCGTGCTCCAAGCTTAGAGGTACTCGCACAGATTGCTAATCAAACTGGCTGTCTCTCTCTTCTTCTCCCAGGTCATCTTTCTCTCCCTCTCTTCTCCCAGAGCAAGTATTCCCATCTCTCTGATACCCAGAATCTCTACAGAAGGTCTTCACTCTTCAGCGTCTCTCTCTCTTTCTCTCTTTGAGAAACTATCAAGTCGTATACCCTTCTTCTTTTCATCTAAGTTTACATTGTCTTTCGGCCCCCATAAATCTGGTCTCGAGTCGAACTTTCCAGTCTAGGAAAACATCGCCACTCTACGTGACCCATCCGCAATTTTCTGTCCTGTGAGACGTCCAAGATCTTGATCACAGTAGATCCATACTGGCCTTTATCACCTCCGTGCACGGTCCAAGAGTCCTACTGCCATAGGTGTACGGGGTGGGGCTTGTCAGGGGCACGATCCCCTGATCAGCAGCTCCCTTGGCACACGCACTGTACGGCTGATCGAAGTGCTCCACAATGTTGTGGGTCAGGGTGGGACTGGAGATGAAGGTATTGTTGAGGGAGGTTAGGTAGCTGGATGCATCTGTTGGGCCACCAACTATCGGGTGGTCTGTGGGGTCCGAGTAGTGGCCGCTGTAATAGCCCAGGTCAACTAGGAAGGGAGGGACGGTTAACAAGAGGGAGATGAGGAAGTAGAAGTTATGGCTATTGGCCATGAGACCCTAAGTGGGTTAGGGAAATATGGGGCCAAAACTATAACATGGTTCCAAAACTATTACTCACTAGGCGTGGAGCTGTAAGACGTAGGCGGTGTAGAGTATTGGCTTGGATTCAGAGCCCCTGGATGTGCGTAGTCCATAGTTGCATACTCAGGCATCAGGTGGTTAGCTCCACCAATAACTGACCCTATTGTGGGCATTACCGGCTCATAGGTTGAGAACGCACTGGTCTCAACTCCCTGTTCTGTTTTGGGTAGGGTGCTGCAGAGCTGGTCGCACATGGGGAATATGGGGTCGTACATCCCCGGTAGCCCTGGTGTCCCGGGTTTCAAGCCTCGTTCTAGCATTAGCCCTGCGGGGTGGGGTTAGAGATCAGGGTTTCTTCAAACAGCTGGAGGCGGTTTGGGGTCACTTAGGGATGGCGAGTGTCCGATGGCTCTCTGATCGGGTTTCATGACGAGGTTTCAAATGCACGTGTTCAATTCTTACCTGATTGGGCCTGTTCCAGAGCGCTTGGTTGACCAATGTTCGCGTAACAGAATCCGCCGGGTGTGTTTTGTGTTCGGGGAGGTGTAATTCCGTAGGGTCTGGAATGAAGGAATGCCTCCGGGGAGATATTCTCAAAGGTGGCCTTCCTGAATAAGTCGTTGAACTCAGAGTTTGGAGGGAAGGTGGTCTCAGATGATAGGATGTTGGTTCGACGTTTCTTGTTCGACTCCATGTCCAGGGTCCGGGAGCTGGGTCGTTTCTTCTTCTGGAGCTGTTGGTTCGCGTGGTACTGTGTGATAAGGGGTGTTAGCCATGGGCGAAATGAATTATGAACTCAGATAATAATAACTCTACTAATTTTATAACTTCACTCGAGTTGATATTCAGTAAATTATTCTCAACACTAACCATGTGGTTCCTGATATCGTGGATGGTCGGATAGTACGCTCTGTTGTTCTGGTCCAGTATGGCTGAAAGCTCATCCTTATTGGCCCCTAAACTGAACTCTCCCTCCACAAAACAGTGCAGGGACGTCTTGATCTGGTTTACATCCTGGATTCCAGTGCTAACAAGCTCGTAGATCTTATCTGAAAATGGAATTGTTGTGTTGGTTTGGATATGATTGAACTGTAAATTCCAACCCAGTCACGAACCTCAACTATGATAATATCATAGTTGAGGTTCGTGACTGGGTTGGATCCAAGTTAGTTGAACTTGAATCAGTGTGACTGGGCTAATATATTATATTTATATTAGCCCAGTCACACTGATTCAACTAACTTGGATCTCCTCCAGTAAATAATCTACCTCTAGTAGATGACCATTATACCCAGCTTACTAGGTATACTTACTATTTACCTATCATTGCAATGACAGGTGCAAGTTAGTGTGATTGTTCCAGTCAGAGACCCCCATGTTATACAGCTCTCATCTCTATTGTTGTAATTATATCCAGTACCCCGCATCCACCCCGCAACTTTAAACCATCCCCGACCCTCGACCAATACATCTACTTAAAACCTCGTTAACCCTCACTTTTTGAAAAACATCTGCTTCAACAGTGGGTTAGACATCGTCGACACAGCAGTAAGATAGGAAAGGTCGACGTCCAATCCCACATACCCAATCCCTCATACCCAATCCCTCATACCCAATCCCATATTTTATATCAACCATGACAGATGTCCTTCAGCCACTCCCAGTTACATCTGTTCTACCAGTTACACCCACTTCCAAAACACACAGCTGCATCTCAAACCCATGGCAGCTAACCAGATTAAGCTACCAGCTACAAGTGTAGAGAGTAGAGACTCTTACTCAGGAACCGACCGAATAAGGAAATACTGGTCCCTGATTGGCTGATGACCAGTCACGTGACCTAACTAGTTGTTTACTTGTAGAGACTAGCTTACCAATGATGGCGGGATGTAATTTCTGGCTCATGCAGGCTTCCTCCCCCGATGTTGGATGGAGCAGGTGGGCCTCGTCACAGGGGAGTTGAACATAAAACCGTTCCTTTCCTTGTACCTGGAACACAGGGGGTCATTCGGAGGTTGGATGAGAGGGGTTTGGTGATTAGGGATGATCTAGGAGATAGTAAGAACCGGGGAACGATAATTGGGAATGATCTGATTAGTGGGAGAGGGGGCATGCAACAGAGAATTAGTGGTGCCCTTGATGTGCAGAAGGGATCATGTTTAATCCCTCTTTGGTTAGTTAGTCCTAGGGGGGATTAGTAGTGCATGCACCCTCTGCTGTGATCTGTGTTGGACATGTGCCCTGATCCCCTGTAGCGTTCTCGAATCGAGTCTCATGGAAAAAGTGCAAGACAGGCTAGAGAATTAAACAGTGAAAGGGGGAATCTGACAGGCATTGCAGAGCTCTCATGTGAAAGGGTGGGGGAGAGAGCTTAGTTTGGGAAAGGGGACGAATCTCTATGTGATCAAGTTGGTGACTGGCGAACAATTTCAGTTCAAACAACAAACACCAACGTCCAACATACCAACAATATGTTGTCATATTACTACACGGCCATGTGTTCGCTGTAGCGGTGCCATGAAGCCTCGAGCGGATCAGTGACCAATGGGACGAACTGCCATGTTAAAATAGTTACATACCTGTCCATTTCTTAACCGAGTCTTCAATCTAAACAGGATGTCAGCCTTCTTTTCTCTGATGGCCCAGTCACTCTTTCCCTTGGCCATGTCCTCGGGGTATAGTGCATGATCTGGAAACCTCACTATCCTACGCACTGTGATAGTGGCCGGGCAACCTCGCTTTCTAGACAACCTCGTCCCCATTTGCTGTAGAGAGAGAGGAAGTGTCAGAATTATAGGTGTGATTGGGGACCACCAGCAACGTAGTAAATCATGTCTTATACTAAAGTAAGCGTCGTGTGGTTTCCTTCAGCGGCGCGGGTGGCATATGCAACCAGTTCCTCGAATTATATTACAACCGTTATTATGATGTGTCAGAGCTCAACGAAGGTGGCCTTATTTAGTTAAAAAACTACACTTTAGTAAGTTCTACTTAAAGTACTATTAAAAACGCAGTTCTTCCCCGCGTCAGAAGATCGAATTACCTTTGAATAATCGTCACATCCTTTATCATCTGGTTTTCTCCTCCTGGCGTCCCTCTTAGGTCCGTACTGACACTCTAGCACCTTCCGTCCACAGATAAGAAAAGGAACACCATCAAATGGTACAACAGGGTTAGCCGTGCTCTGCCAGAGTAGTCGGGGCGATTTCACTTTTCCTGGAGGAGAGAGATGTGTAAGAATTGATGATGTATTTGAGACTTCTCGGTCCTAGTTCCTATAGTGGGGTGAGGTAACAAAAAGACGCTCGGATTTAGGATCCTAGTTCCTGCCATGAACCACCCTTACCAAGTGTGACAGTGCGTGTTCCATCGAACCCAAAGTCGCTCTGGTGAAAGGGTCCCCGGCTGTCCCTTGTTCCAAAGGTGGATGTTGTAGTTCTCTTGTGGAGTTCCAACAGGATTATCAGCTCCTTCCAACCCTCTACAAATCCCTCGAGGTACTCTCCCTGTCGCTTTAGGTTGGCTAATACTCCCGCACATGTCGCGTTCATCGTCTCTGGTCTAGGTAGAGGGGAAGATGATGGTTAGTTTGATGAAGGAGCAATTCACATGGTGGGTCATTATGTGTGTTCTTAATTGATCATATTCCCTAGAGGTGATGAATAGTAGACGTGGAGTTATTACATGATGTGTATAGGGCGTGGTATATGATTAACTTTGTCAAATGCTCTCCCCTCTCTGCATACATGTGATCAGGGGGGATGCACCGTTCCGCATGGGTGGGCTATTGTTGAATTAAATGCCATTAGTTTCGCGTATAATAATCGTGGGACCCGAGCCCCCCCCCCTGTATGTGCTCCCTATAAGTGCAAGACAGGCTAGAGAATTAAACAGTGAAAGGGGGAATCTGACAGGCATTGCAGAGCTCTCATGTGAAAGGGTGGGGGAGAGAGCTTAGTTTGGGAAAGGGGACGAATCTCTATGTGATCAAGTTGGTGACTGGCGAACAATTTCAGTTCAAACAACAAACACCAACGTCCAACATACCAACAATATGTTGTCATATTACTACACGGCCATGTGTTCGCTGTAGCGGTGCCATGAAGCCTCGAGCGGATCAGTGACCAATGGGACGAACTGCCATGTTAAAATAGTTACATACCTGTCCATTTCTTAACCGAGTCTTCAACCTAAACAGGATGTCAGCCTTCTTTTCTCTGATAGCCCAGTCACTCTTTCCCTTGGCCATGTCTTCGGGGTATAGTGCATGATCTGGAAACCTCACTATTCTACGAACTGTGATAGTGGCCGGGCAACCCCGCTTTCTAGACAACCTCGTCCCCATTTGCTGTAGAGAGAGAGGAAGTGTCAGAATTATAGGTGTGATTGGGGACCACCAGCAACGAGGTAAATCATGTCTTATACTAAAGTATAAGCGTCGTGTGGTTTCCTTCCTGCGCGGGTGGTATATATGCAACCAGTTTCTCGAATTATATTACAACCGTTATTATGATGTGTCAGAGCTCAACGAAGGTGGCCTTATTTAGTTAAAAACACGCTTTAGTGAGCTCTACTTAAAGTACAATTAAAAACGCAGTACACCTAACTTCCTAGCTTCCCCGTCGTAAGATCAATTAGGTACCTTCGAATAATCGTCACATCCTTTATCATCTGGTTTTCTCCTCCTGGCATCTCTCTTAGGTCCATACTGACACTCTAGCACCTTCCGTCCACAGATAAGAAAAGGTACCCCATCGAATGGTACGACAGGGTTAGCTGTACTCTGCCAGAGTAGTCGGGGTGATTTCACTTTTCCTGGGGGAGAGAGACGTGTAAAAATTATGAAAAATAGGTATTTGAATCTTCTTGATCCTAGTTCCTATCTTGCCTAGCTAGACTATGTTACAAATGTAAAGGAAGGTTAGGACATAACAAGTTCTCACCATGAACCATGAACCATCCTTACCGAGTGTGACAGTGCGGGTTCCATCAAACCCAAAGTCGCTCTGGTGAAAGGGTCCACGGCTGTCCCTCGTTCCAAATGTTGATGTTGTAGTTCTCTTGTGGAGTTCCAGTAGGATAATCAGCTCCTTCCATCCCTCGACAAATCCCTCGAGGTACTCTCCCTGTCGCTTTAGGTTCGCTAATACTCCCGCACATGTCGCGTTCATCGTCTCTGGTCTAGGTGGAGGGGAAGATGATGGTTAGTTTGATGAAGGAGCAATTCATGGTTGTGTGTTCTTTGATCATCTTCCCTAGAGGTGTAGTGATGAATAGTGGACGTGCAGTTATAACATGATGTGTATAGGGCGTGGTATATGATTAACTTTGTCAGATGCTCTCTCTCTGTGCATGTGTGATCAGGAGGGATGCATCGTTCCGCATGGGTGGGCTATTGTTGAATTAAATGGCATTAGTTTCGCGTATAATAGTCGTGGGACCCGACCCCCCATATGTGCTCCATATGCGCTGCAGCTGCAGACAGTAGAGCTAATAATGCAGATTATGCGTGGAAGAAAGGGAGAGATGGAGAGAGAGGGATGGAGGGTAAATCATGATAGATGACATAGTAACAGGGAGAGAGTTTATATTAATCAGGCTGATTTCCTCCCACCTTGTTGACCTATAATACACGGTTGAAATCTCTCAAAACGATTCTGATCACCCTCTCTCTCTCTAATCTCAAACATATAGATCTAATCTCACTGATCAATTGTGTGACAACTCGCACCACTACTTCCTCATTCTACAACCTGTCCCCCGTCCCCTTATAGTGCAGCTTCCTGACCCCCTGATCCCCTTGGTGACTAATTGAATACATGTCCACTGTGTGCGTGTGTTTTGTCATAGCTTGTTGCAAGCTGCCTGTCATGCAGGGAATCGACTAATTGGGTCAGAGTCAGCTCTCCAAGAGTCAGTTGCAGTTCCCCAATTAGTGGCCGTGCCGGTAATTGATCTTATAACAAGATGTGATGTATCGTCTGAAAGTCAAGACTAGCAATTTCTGGACATGATCTATGAATGATGAATTCAAAGATGCAGTATACATGATCATATGTCCAATCATTTCATTCCACGTTTTATGTGAATTCACGAACACTAATTACTTTACTTGAGCCCATTGATTGGTTACTCTTTCCATATCTTAGGAAAAAAAGTTTAAAAGTTCCTTGAAATATAGGAGTTGCTCAGATCTCCTTCAGAGTATAGAATAAACGAAAGTAAGGTAGTTTCGAAATACTGCGTTATTACTTATTAATTATGTATGGTAGATAAAGATTATCTTTACTTTTCAACTGACGTAAGTTAAAGGTGAGGTCGACGTGGGTGGTGGGTTACCCATCACCTACGTCGACCTCACACTTATACTAAGTGACGCGGTGGCTTCACTGAGAAGCCTTACTAGGTCACACGAAGTTAGTGATTGGGTGGTTATGTTTTTACTTGAACCTGTCACAACCACATTTCGTAATCATGCCTTCAATATTTGGTTTTGGCAAGATGTTTGGATCGTTGAAGTTGACGGAGAGATCTACAACTTCAAACCGGGAAAATGGATATTGGTCAACTAAAATGATAACAACACCCATAAACTACTGGATTAGGACTTATACTGAGCAAACGAAACTGAATTCTAGCTAGATGATCAACACACAAGTTCAAAGTATATTTTGACCTGTACAACCTGTTTTTAACCAGCTACTACATAATACCAGACACACATTGTAACCCGACTATCTAGACACAAACTACTACCAGACAGTTTTACTCACTCGTTAAGTAGGTCGGGTGGAAGAAGGGGGTTATGTTGTAGCAACATAATATTGTTTAGACTTGTGTATGGCGAGTTAAGTTTCAAACAAATATATCTGAGAGAAGTATAGTTCTGCGAGTTGGTGTGATGACCGGAAGAGATGGAGGGGTGATATCACGATCTCGGCGCGTTGTGACCCCCAATTACTCGTCACCTATAATACCCCCTGTGGGCACCTAAAGGCAGCATGGGTCACGCGCCCCGTCACGTGATCTACCTGGCTATAAACCTGTTATTCCATATTAGGGATAATAGGGTTTACAAGTGCTACAGTCATGGGTAGATCCTCCTCTCCCTGACTAGAGAAGAGAGGAGTGATGCTAGGGGGCACTACGGCTAATTTAATCGCAATAATTTCCCAATATATGTGCGCTCCTCCTCCTTCTTTTGGGTCATCGTCAGGACCGAGCTATAACAGAGCTGTCAGTAGAGACGGGGGCTGTCCGCTGTGGTTAGGGTTGTCAATTTGGAATATACCGAAACTAGTTTCTAGTGCTACTAACATCATGGAAAGACTAGGGAATTGGTATCATTCTGCAGCAATACAGATCATGATATACCAGTCATGTTTTGCAAAGTGTTTCCCTTTCCCCCTCTCGAGCCCTGAAGGTCAACCAACCCCCTTCCATCTTATAGTACTGAACGAATGAAAGAGATAGAAAGAGAGATGGAAAGAGAGAGTGAGGGTGAGAGAGAGAGAGAGACAGTGAGAGATAAAAAAGAAAGAAAGAGAGTGAAAGAGAGATGAGTTAGGAGTAATCCCATATGACCGGTATAGTGCATGTCTTGTTGCAGGAGAATTTGCCGGAGGGCCCATATTTTCACCATACCCTACAAATAGAAGAGATCAATTACAAATCACAAATCAGTGTTTCGAGATCCCCTCATGCGGTTACCCTGACAGGGTCAAATCCAGCTGATCAAGTGGGTAATCCCCCTCACATAGTAGTGCACCGCTGATTGGGTACATAACAAGGCCGGGGTTCTTGTTGTTGTGCTCATGGAAAACCTCCAGTAGCGGTTGCTGTGGTTACTATCAATCAGCTTCTTCAGATTTGAATATGGGTTCAGTGATTCTCGGTTTTCATAGAAACGGCGGAATTAGAGACAGTTGAAAACCACGCTTTGCTTCAGTGGTACTATCTGTATATGTCTAATATGGTCACCAAACTAGTTTCAGTTCTCTCACTCTACCTTCACTGATTTTACCACTTACAAAACTATGATTAAACTCTTAGCACCCTTTTTAATATTACACCTAACACCCCCTCTGTCCTATATGTATTGTCCACGAGGGGAATTCATCACTCTTCTGATATTCCTAAATGGCATTTCACCACCCTCATCACGAAGTCCCATCTACTAATACAGTACATAGTTATTATCACTTGAACAAGTGATCACAACTGTTAGTGGAAATATCGCCAACCAGCGAGCTGCAAATGTTTGTTCTCCTCTCTCTTGTCACATGATGGTCTCCTTACCGTTTTCCCATGAGGGATGCACACACACTCATCTTCTATCATTCTGTTTAATATTAACCCGCTATCTCTCTCTCTCACTCTCTCTCTCTATCTCGCTCTCTCTCTCTCTCTCTCACTCTCTATCTCTCTCCCTCTCTCTCTCTCTCTCTCTCTCTCTCTCTACACAGATGTTAACAATCCCCCCAATTATCCCTAACTATCATGGTCCTGCATGGCTTCAAATGAGACCTCACCGAACCACCCCATGCGATCAATTCTCCCCCTAATTGGGGGTGGATTATATAGAGGTGACTACACATTACCCTGTGCAGGGGAGCTAACTGAATACACATAGTGGGTTAATTGAAGTATCCACTAACGACCAGCAGTGAGAGATGCAGACAATAATTAGGCCTAATTAAGTGCTAATAATAGTACGCCACATGATCCAAGGGTGGCTAAATGGAGGGGGGATCTACAATACATCGGTCGTCCAATTATTATAGTCATCTTAATTGACATCTAGGATGATTTGGGAGATAAGTCTCCTAATTCCCCTCAACACCTTCCCATAAAATACCCGGTATATGACCCCGACAGCCTCGGAGTAGAAGTAAAATAATAAAATCTAGGTAGATCCAGAGAGATGGTTGAGATCAGAACGTGCCCCCCAATTTCATATTCTAACATGTGTGTTTTCAGATGTTTTTGAAGTGATGAAACTAAAAGTGATGAAATAACGCTCAACGAAACTGTAAGTGTCAGTTTGTTTGTCAGTGTCAGTTTGTTTGTCAGTTTGTTCGTCAGTTTCAGTTTATTCGTTTTAAATACACACATGCTTCCCGGGGGAAGTTCCCCCTCTATGTCCAATCCTCAAAAGTCTTACCATGTCAACAATGATTGCATTACTGCATTAGCCCTGCTGTAGTAGCCCCATCTGCTGGTGGTGGCCGTGTCACCATCTTCCCTGCGTATAACGAAGAGAGCCCTCT
This sequence comes from Pleurobrachia bachei, assembly GCA_000695325.1. NCBI lineage: Eukaryota > Metazoa > Ctenophora > Tentaculata > Cydippida > Pleurobrachiidae > Pleurobrachia > Pleurobrachia bachei. The sequence goes on along the minus strand of AVPN01000145.1, from coordinate 32,345 downwards.
AGAGGCCCCCAGGGTGGTATGATGGGTGCTGTATTACAATTCAAAGTCATATTTAGGTGCCGGCAGGCACCTCCGACCCGAAGAAAACAGCAAAAAACGAAAAAAGAAAAAAAAATTTGCCCCTGCACAAAAACCCAAAAATGCCGGCCCTATTAAGAACAAAGAATAGTGTTTTTTTTGAGATATCGACTTGAAATTTTGTAGGCATGTTCTTGTAGTATTCCTTTGTGTCATGACGTTGGCGGATTTTTGAATTTTTAATTAATTAATTAATTATAGTTAA
>AVPN01000144.1:80657-92428 GCA_000695325.1 Pleurobrachia bachei | reverse complement strand
GGGGTGTCACTAAATCGGGGGGCACTAAATCGGGGTCCGACTGTACATAGGATTAGTGGTAGAAACTAACAAATAACTCCCCTCAGCCGGAGACGAACATATTTGCGAACATAGACAAGGAGTATTTTAAGGAGATCCGACAGGGAATAATAGATCTGATTCTGGCAACAGACATGGCACGTCACGGTGAGATAGTCCAACAGTTCAAGCTGGTCAGCAAGAGCTTTATTTGGGATAACCCTACCCATATCAAGCAGGTATGTTGCTCCTTGTTATAGTTTATGGTATCATTTGCATAGCTAGTAATTTCAAAAATTTGTGGGTACAGGGCCCCCGGCCCACGTCACTAGGGAGAAAACATTTCCGAGGGCTTCGCCCCTAGGCCAGGGTCTTTGCCCGCATGGGTAGAGTTTTTACATTTGAAGTTTCTAAGATGATTCTACTCGTAATTGCCTCTTCATTTTAGCTGCAGTCGATTATGATAAAGTGTTGTGATATTTCCAACGAAGTTCGACCGTTCAATGTAGCCGAGCCGTGGCTTGAGTGTCTTCTAGAGGAATATTTCACTCAGGTACACCCGCTGTGATAATTAGTTGTTGAGTTGAAATAATATTTCACTCAGGCCAGGTACTAGCTGTAATATATTGGTTGTTGAGTTGAACATGTTTGCCGTGTTCGACCCTGTTTGAACATTGTTCAATGAACAAAACAAGAACATGTTTGAACATAAGGTAACGGGAATTGAGCGCTTTGTCCTCCAGGGTGTCCAGGTTGTCCTCCAGGGTGTCCAGGTTGTCCTCCAGGGTGTCCAGGTTGTCCTCCAGGGTGTCCAGGTTGTCCTCCAGGGTGTCCAGGTTGTCCTCCAGGGTGTCCAGGTTGTCCTCCAGGGTGTCCAGGTTGTCCTCCAGGGTGTCCAGGTTGTCCTCCAGGGTGTCCAGGTTGTCCTCCAGGGTGTCCAGGTTGTCCTCCAGGGTGTCCAGGTTGTCCTCCAGGGTGTCCAGGTTGTCCTCCAGGGTGTCCAGGTTGTCCTCCAGGGTGTCCAGGTTGTCCTCCAGGGTGTCCAGGTTGTCCTCCAGGGTGTCCAGGTTGTCCTCCAGGGTGTCCAGGTTGTCCTCCAGGGTGTCCAGGTTGTCCTCCAGGGTGTCCAGGTTGTCCTCCAGGGTGTCCAGGTTGTCCTCCAGGGTGTCCAGGTTGTCCTCCAGGGTGTCCAGGTTGTCCTCCAGGGTGTCCAGGTTGTCCTCCAGGGTGTCCAGGTTGTCCTCCAGGGTGTCCAGGTTGTCCTCCAGGGTGTCCAGGTTGTCCTCCAGGGTGTCCAGGTTGTCCTCCAGGGTGTCCAGGTTGTCCTCCAGGGTGTCCAGGTTGTCCTCCAGGGTGTCCAGGTTGTCCTCCAGGGTGTCCAGGTTGTCCTCCAGGGTGTCCAGGTTGTCCTCCAGGGTGTCCAGGTTGTCCTCCAGGGTGTCCAGGTTGTCCTCCAGGGTGTCCAGGTTGTCCTCCAGGGTGTCCAGGTTGTCCTCCAGGGTGTCCAGGTTGTCCTCCAGGGTGTCCAGGTTGTCCTCCAGGGTGTCCAGGTTGTCCTCCAGGGTGTCCAGGTTGTCCTCCAGGGTGTCCAGGTTGTCCTCCAGGGTGTCCAGGTTGTCCTCCAGGGTGTCCAGGTTGTCCTCCAGGGTGTCCAGGTTGTCCTCCAGGGTGTCCAGGTTGTCCTCCAGGGTGTCCAGGTTGTCCTCCAGGGTGTCCAGGTTGTCCTCCAGGGTGTCCAGGTTGTCCTCCAGGGTGTCCAGGTTGTCCTCCAGGGTGTCCAGGTTGTCCTCCAGGGTGTCCAGGTTGTCCTCCAGGGTGTCCAGGTTGTCCTCCAGGGTGTCCAGGTTGTCCTCCAGGGTGTCCAGGTTGTCCTCCAGGGTGTCCAGGTTGTCCTCCAGGGTGTCCAGGTTGTCCTCCAGGGTGTCCAGGTTGTCCTCCAGGGTGTCCAGGTTGTCCTCCAGGGTGTCCAGGTTGTCCTCCAGGGTGTCCAGGTTGTCCTCCAGGGTGTCCAGGTTGTCCTCCAGGGTGTCCAGGTTGTCCTCCAGGGTGTCCAGGTTGTCCTCCAGGGTGTCCAGGTTGTCCTCCAGGGTGTCCAGGTTGTCCTCCAGGGTGTCCAGGTTGTCCTCCAGGGTGTCCAGGTTGTCCTCCAGGGTGTCCAGGTTGTCCTCCAGGGTGTCCAGGTTGTCCTCCAGGGTGTCCAGGTTGTCCTCCAGGGTGTCCAGGTTGTCCTCCAGGGTGTCCAGGTTGTCCTCCAGGGTGTCCAGGTTGTCCTCCAGGGTGTCCAGGTTGTCCTCCAGGGTGTCCAGGTTGTCCTCCAGGGTGTCCAGGTTGTCCTCCAGGGTGTCCAGGTTGTCCTCCAGGGTGTCCAGGTTGTCCTCCAGGGTGTCCAGGTTGTCCTCCAGGGTGTCCAGGTTGTCCTCCAGGGTGTCCAGGTTGTCCTCCAGGGTGTCCAGGTTGTCCTCCAGGGTGTCCAGGTTGTCCTCCAGGGTGTCCAGGTTGTCCTCCAGGGTGTCCAGGTTGTCCTCCAGGGTGTCCAGGTTGTCCTCCAGGGTGTCCAGGTTGTCCTCCAGGGTGTCCAGGTTGTCCTCCAGGGTGTCCAGGTTGTCCTCCAGGGTGTCCAGGTTGTCCTCCAGGGTGTCCAGGTTGTCCTCCAGGGTGTCCAGGTTGTCCTCCAGGGTGTCCAGGTTGTCCTCCAGGGTGTCCAGGTTGTCCTCCAGGGTGTCCAGGTTGTCCTCCAGGGTGTCCAGGTTGTCCTCCAGGGTGTCCAGGTTGTCCTCCATGTTGTCCAGGGCGTTCTTCAACACCATGGCGTCCGCCAGGGTGTCCGGCGTGTCCAGGTTGTCCTCCAGGGTGTCCAGGTTGTCCTCCATGTTGTCCAGGAGGTTGTCCTCCAGGGTGTCCAGGTTGTCCTCCATGGGGTCCTCGAGGTTGTCCTCCAGGGTGTCCAGGTTGTCCTCCATGGGGTCCTCGAGGTTGTCCTCCAGGGTGTCCAGGTTGTCCTCCATGGGGTCCTCGAGGTTGTCCTCCAGGGTGTCCAGGTTGTCCTCCATGGGGTCCTCGAGGTTGTCCTCCAGGGTGTCCAGGTTGTCCTCCATGGGGTCCTCGAGGTTGTCCTCCAGGGTGTCCAGGTTGTCCTCCATGGGGTCCTCGAGGTTGTCCTCCAGGGTGTCCAGGTTGTCCTCCATGGGGTCCTCGAGGTTGTCCTCCAGGGTGTCCAGGTTGTCCTCCATGGGGTCCTCGAGGTTGTCCTCCAGGGTGTCCAGGTTGTCCTCCATGTTGTCCAGGGCGTTCTTCAACACCATGGCGTCCGCCAGGGTGTCCAGGGTGTCCAGGTTGTCCTCCAGGGTGTCCTCTAGGATGTCTAGGGCGTTCTTCAACACCAGGGCGTCCGCCAGGGTGTCCAGGGTGTCCAGGTTGTCCTCCAGGGTGTCCTCTAGGATGTCTAGGGCGTTCTTCAACACCAGGGCGTCCGCCAGGGTGTCCAGGGTGTCCAGGTTGTCCTCCAGGGTGTCCTCTAGGATGTCTAGGGCGTTCTTCAACACCAGGGCGTCCGCCAGGGTGTCCAGGGTGTCCAGGTTGTCCTCCAGGGTGTCCTCTAGGATGTCTAGGGCGTTCTTCAACACCAGGGCGTCCGCCAGGGTGTCCAGGGTGTCCAGGTTGTCCTCCAGGGTGTCCTCTAGGATGTCTAGGGCGTTCTTCAACACCAGGGCGTCCGCCAGGGTGTCCAGGGTGTCCAGGTTGTCCTCCAGGGTGTCCTCTAGGATGTCTAGGGCGTTCTTCAACACCAGGGCGTCCGCCAGGGTGTCCAGGGTGTCCAGGTTGTCCTCCAGGGTGTCCTCTAGGATGTCTAGGGCGTTCTTCAACACCAGGGCGTCCGCCAGGGTGTCCAGGGTGTCCAGGTTGTCCTCCAGGGTGTCCTCTAGGATGTCTAGGGCGTTCTTCAACACCAGGGCGTCCGCCAGGGTGTCCAGGGTGTCCAGGTTGTCCTCCAGGGTGTCCTCTAGGATGTCTAGGGCGTTCTTCAACACCAGGGCGTCCGCCAGGGTGTCCAGGGTGTCCAGGTTGTCCTCCAGGGTGTCCTCTAGGATGTCTAGGGCGTTCTTCAACACCAGGGCGTCCGCCAGGGTGTCCAGGGTGTCCAGGTTGTCCTCCAGGGTGTCCTCTAGGATGTCTAGGGCGTTCTTCAACACCAGGGCGTCCGCCAGGGTGTCCAGGGTGTCCAGGTTGTCCTCCAGGGTGTCCTCTAGGATGTCTAGGGCGTTCTTCAACACCAGGGCGTCCGCCAGGGTGTCCAGGGTGTCCAGGTTGTCCTCCAGGGTGTCCTCTAGGATGTCTAGGGCGTTCTTCAACACCAGGGCGTCCGCCAGGGTGTCCAGGGTGTCCAGGTTGTCCTCCAGGGTGTCCTCTAGGATGTCTAGGGCGTTCTTCAACACCAGGGCGTCCGCCAGGGTGTCCAGGGTGTCCAGGTTGTCCTCCAGGGTGTCCTCTAGGATGTCTAGGGCGTTCTTCAACACCAGGGCGTCCGCCAGGGTGTCCAGGGTGTCCAGGTTGTCCTCCAGGGTGTCCTCTAGGATGTCTAGGGCGTTCTTCAACACCAGGGCGTCCGCCAGGGTGTCCAGGGTGTCCAGGTTGTCCTCCAGGGTGTCCTCTAGGATGTCTAGGGCGTTCTTCAACACCAGGGCGTCCGCCAGGGTGTCCAGGGTGTCCAGGTTGTCCTCCAGGGTGTCCTCTAGGATGTCTAGGGCGTTCTTCAACACCAGGGCGTCCGCCAGGGTGTCCAGGGTGTCCAGGTTGTCCTCCAGGGTGTCCTCTAGGATGTCTAGGGCGTTCTTCAACACCAGGGCGTCCGCCAGGGTGTCCAGGGTGTCCAGGTTGTCCTCCAGGGTGTCCTCTAGGATGTCTAGGGCGTTCTTCAACACCAGGGCGTCCGCCAGGGTGTCCAGGGTGTCCAGGTTGTCCTCCAGGGTGTCCTCTAGGATGTCTAGGGCGTTCTTCAACACCAGGGCGTCCGCCAGGGTGTCCAGGGTGTCCAGGTTGTCCTCCAGGGTGTCCTCTAGGATGTCTAGGGCGTTCTTCAACACCAGGGCGTCCGCCAGGGTGTCCAGGGTGTCCAGGTTGTCCTCCAGGGTGTCCTCTAGGATGTCTAGGGCGTTCTTCAACACCAGGGCGTCCGCCAGGGTGTCCAGGGTGTCCAGGTTGTCCTCCAGGGTGTCCTCTAGGATGTCTAGGGCGTTCTTCAACACCAGGGCGTCCGCCAGGGTGTCCAGGGTGTCCAGGTTGTCCTCCAGGGTGTCCTCTAGGATGTCTAGGGCGTTCTTCAACACCAGGGCGTCCGCCAGGGTGTCCAGGGTGTCCAGGTTGTCCTCCAGGGTGTCCTCTAGGATGTCTAGGGCGTTCTTCAACACCAGGGCGTCCGCCAGGGTGTCCAGGGTGTCCAGGTTGTCCTCCAGGGTGTCCTCTAGGATGTCTAGGGCGTTCTTCAACACCAGGGCGTCCGCCAGGGTGTCCAGGGTGTCCAGGTTGTCCTCCAGGGTGTCCTCTAGGATGTCTAGGGCGTTCTTCAACACCAGGGCGTCCGCCAGGGTGTCCAGGGTGTCCAGGTTGTCCTCCAGGGTGTCCTCTAGGATGTCTAGGGCGTTCTTCAACACCAGGGCGTCCGCCAGGGTGTCCAGGGTGTCCAGGTTGTCCTCCAGGGTGTCCTCTAGGATGTCTAGGGCGTTCTTCAACACCAGGGCGTCCGCCAGGGTGTCCAGGGTGTCCAGGTTGTCCTCCAGGGTGTCCTCTAGGATGTCTAGGGCGTTCTTCAACACCAGGGCGTCCGCCAGGGTGTCCAGGGTGTCCAGGTTGTCCTCCAGGGTGTCCTCTAGGATGTCTAGGGCGTTCTTCAACACCAGGGCGTCCGCCAGGGTGTCCAGGGTGTCCAGGTTGTCCTCCAGGGTGTCCTCTAGGATGTCTAGGGCGTTCTTCAACACCAGGGCGTCCGCCAGGGTGTCCAGGGTGTCCAGGTTGTCCTCCAGGGTGTCCTCTAGGATGTCTAGGGCGTTCTTCAACACCAGGGCGTCCGCCAGGGTGTCCAGGGTGTCCAGGTTGTCCTCCAGGGTGTCCTCTAGGATGTCTAGGGCGTTCTTCAACACCAGGGCGTCCGCCAGGGTGTCCAGGGTGTCCAGGTTGTCCTCCAGGGTGTCCTCTAGGATGTCTAGGGCGTTCTTGGTGTCCAGGGTGTCCAGGTTGTCCTCCAGGGTGTCCAGGTTGTCCTCCAGGGTGTCCTCTAGGATGTCTAGGGCGTTCTTCAACACCAGGGCGTCCGCCAGGGTGTCCAGGGTGTCCAGGTTGTCCTCCATGGGGTCCTCGAGGTTGTCCTCCAGGGTGTCCAGGTTGTCCTCCACGGTGTCCAGGGTGTTCTTCCACCTCGGCGGCGGTGGCACACAGTACCACGGCCATAAGCAGGACGGTTATGGCAAACAGTTTCATGGCTAGAGAGGAAAAGTTCATTTTAATAACATTATTTGTTATTTGCTTGCATACGCTCCATACAGCGGACAAACTGGGTCCTGGGAGCATGTCAAAGGCCGGGAGTAACTACTATTACTAAGAGATAAGATCACGGTTGTAGTGCTAAAGTAGTCAAACAATGCACAAAACAAAAGATAGCCTTGTTGAATTGATAGCGAAGTTACCCCTCTGTTGCATAAGGCATTGCAAAAGTAAGGCACGTCTTAGCGAGCCCGCAAAGTAGGGGGAACTGCGTTACCAACTTGTTGAACTGATACTGGACCTTTTCACTTGACAGTTGACGCGTGGTAATGGTCTCCTCCAAATCACGTGCGTATCCCCCTCTCTACCCCCTCTCTATCTCTCGGGAGGGCGTGAGAAAGCTGCGGTCTGACAGTGATTTCTGATAGCGGTAACTCCCACTCTTCCTGGAACAATCTTTTACGAACTCTCCTCACTCCTGGAGTAAATTAAAAAATTGGAGTGACACTCCAATTTCTTAATTTACTAACGCCCGCGCCGCCCGACCCTGAACTCCAGGGAAACTCTGATTTCCGACCAAAAAACTGTTCTCTAACTCCCCCTTGATCCCTGCAGAGTGATCGTGAGAAATGTGAGGGCTTACCGGTTGCTTCCTTCATGGACCGAAATAAAGTTACAAAGTCCACGGCTCAAATTGGATTCATTAAATATGTCCTGATACCCCTTTACGAAACACTCTGTGAGGTGAGATATTATAAGTTATAATTTATAACGGACATCAGGAAAAACTGGTCGGGGTCCCTGATTGGCTGATAACCAGTCACGTGACCTAAATAACGAGTTATGATTGGTTGTTTACTTGATTTCGGTCGGTTCCTGATGGTAAAATTAATAATATGATTACTATAATATTATATTCCCCTGTAGTTGTTTCCGGAGATAGAGCCTACGATGCTTCAGCCCTTGAAGGATGCATATGTTTACTACGAAAGCAAAAAGTTGGAGGAGGACCTGGCGAAAGATGACTATGACAAAACCAAGGTGAGTTATTGAGTAACCATGGTAACAACAAAACCAAGGTGAGTTAGCTTGAGTTACCATGGTAACAATAAAACCAAGGTGAGTTAGCTTGAGTTACCATGGTAACAATAAAATCAAGGTGAGTTAGCTTGAGTAACCATGGTAACAACAAAACCAAGGTGAGTTAGCTTGAGTTACCATGGTAACAATAAAACCAAGGTGAGTTAGCTTGAGTTACCATGGTAACAATAAAACCAAGGTGAGTTAGCTTGAGTTACCATGGTAACAATAAAACCAAGGTGAGTTAGCTTGAGTTACCATGGTAACAATAAAACCAAGGTGAGTTAGCTTGAGTTACCATGGTAACAATAAAACCAAGGTGAGTTAGCTTGAGTTACCATGGTAACAATAAAACCAAGGTGAGTTAGCTTGAGTTACCATGGTAACAATAAAACCAAGGTGAGTTAGCTTGAGTTACCATGGTAACAATAAAACCAAGGTGAGTTAGCTTGAGTTACCATGGTAACAATAAAACCAAGGTGAGTTAGCTTGAGTTACCATGGTAACAATAAAACCAAGGTGAGTTAGCTTGAGTTACCATGGTAACAATAAAACCAAGGTGAGTTAGCTTGAGTTACCATGGTAACAATAAAACCAAGGTGAGTTAGCTTGAGTTACCATGGTAACAATAAAACCAAGGTGAGTTAGCTTGAGTTACCATGGTAACAATAAAACCAAGGTGAGTTAGCTTGAGTTACCATGGTAACAATAAAACCAAGGTGAGTTAGCTTGAGTTACCATGGTAACAATAAAACCAAGGTGAGTTAGCTTGAGTTACCATGGTAACAATAAAACCAAGGTGAGTTAGCTTGAGTTACCATGGTAACAATAAAACCAAGGTGAGTTAGCTTGAGTTACCATGGTAACAATAAAACCAAGGTGAGTTAGCTTGAGTTACCATGGTAACAATAAAACCAAGGTGAGTTAGCTTGAGTTACCATGGTAACAATAAAACCAAGGTGAGTTAGCTTGAGTTACCATGGTAACAATAAAACCAAGGTGAGTTAGCTTGAGTTACCATGGTAACAATAAAACCAAGGTGAGTTAGCTTGAGTTACCATGGTAACAATAAAACCAAGGTGAGTTAGCTTGAGTTACCATGGTAACAATAAAACCAAGGTGAGTTAGCTTGAGTTACCATGGTAACAATAAAACCAAGGTGAGTTAGCTTGAGTTACCATGGTAACAATAAAACCAAGGTGAGTTAGCTTGAGTTACCATGGTAACAATAAAACCAAGGTGAGTTAGCTTGAGTTACCATGGTAACAATAAAACCAAGGTGAGTTAGCTTGAGTTACCATGGTAACAATAAAACCAAGGTGAGTTAGCTTGAGTTACCATGGTAACAATAAAACCAAGGTGAGTTAGCTTGAGTTACCATGGTAACAATAAAACCAAGGTGAGTTAGCTTGAGTTACCATGGTAACAATAAAACCAAGGTGAGTTAGCTTGAGTTACCATGGTAACAATAAAACCAAGGTGAGTTAGCTTGAGTTACCATGGTAACAATAAAACCAAGGTGAGTTAGCTTGAGTTACCATGGTAACAATAAAACCAAGGTGAGTTAGCTTGAGTTACCATGGTAACAATAAAACCAAGGTGAGTTAGCTTGAGTTACCATGGTAACAATAAAACCAAGGTGAGTTAGCTTGAGTTACCATGGTAACAATAAAACCAAGGTGAGTTAGCTTGAGTTACCATGGTAACAATAAAACCAAGGTGAGTTAGCTTGAGTTACCATGGTAACAATAAAACCAAGGTGAGTTAGCTTGAGTTACCATGGTAACAATAAAACCAAGGTGAGTTAGCTTGAGTTACCATGGTAACAATAAAACCAAGGTGAGTTAGCTTGAGTTACCATGGTAACAATAAAACCAAGGTGAGTTAGCTTGAGTTACCATGGTAACAATAAAACCAAGGTGAGTTAGCTTGAGTTACCATGGTAACAATAAATAGCTTGAGTTGCCATGGTAACAACAAAACCAAGGTGAGTTAGCTTGAGTTGCCACGGTAAAAAATTAGAAAAGAGTGCCGGGGCACCGGGCATCCCTTCATCTCAACTTTACGAAGAAGAAGAAGAAGAAGCCGGGCGACAGGGATTTTCAATGAAATATTGGGGAGAGAATGGAAACAGTCGACCTGAGGTTCAGTCACGACTGTCGTAGCGGCTGGCGGCAATATCTCTAATTACCTTCCATAAAATAGCTATGACGGCACGGAGTCACGGACCTCTTTTACTTTTCAACCTCAATATACATTGCAGCTATAAACCACATAGACACCTGTTGCGGTCACCAAACAAACCACTTGATCCACTGGCAATACAGCTTCTCTCTCAGCTCTCTTTCTCTCAGCCTTCTTTATCTCAGCTCTCTTTCTCTCTGTCACTCTTTCTCTCTGTTTTGCATGATGTACTTGTACTGCAGCTATAATAAGCAGCTTTATTTGAAATCCCCTCTCTTAAACCACAACGACAGTCTCCACTGTCAAAATAATGTTACACACGAGTGTTTTATCAAAGAATTATCAAAGAATACAATTGTTTCACAACGTTAGTTGATCATCAATTGTATTTGATAAAACACTCGTGTTTTATTACTTGTACATTACTCCAGGGAAATTACATTACCCTGTCGAGTTCTCTTGAGGACCCACTCCCTACAAATCAAAGTAATGTTACAGTTGTATCAAAGATTGTTTACGGCCGGAAAGTTATAGAGAGAGTGAGAGATAATAAAATTACAGTTTTCAATGTTCATCCTGCACTATGCAGTACCATAAATGAGATATCTCCAGGAATAAGGTGTACATATTATGAACTTCATATTTACTGACCCACCAATAAACTAATCTTTATATTCTCCAGACTTATTAACTGACTTACCAATAAACTAAACTTAAGTGAGTTGTTGGGTAACCATGGTAACAAATAAGAGAAGAGTGCCGGGCATCTCAATTTATCTCAGCCCCTCACGGGGCTGAGACAGCCTCTACGAAGAAGAAGAAGAGAAGCCGGGCGACAGGAATTATCAATGAAACATTGGGGAGAGGGTGAAAACAGTCGAGTTGAGGTTCAGTCACGACTGTCGTTGCGACTGCAGCGGCAATCTCTCTAATTATCTTCCATAAAATAGCTTTGACGGCACGGAGCTCTTTTACTGTTCAACCTCAATATACATTACAGCTATAAACCACATAGCCATCTGGTGCGGTCACCAAATAAACCACATCGATCCCACGCCTCTCCCATCTATCCACTGGCACTTCTCTCTGCAGCTCTCTTTCCCTCTGTATCTGTGTTGCATGATGTATTTGTACTGCAGCTATAAGTGCAGCTTTATTTGAAAGCCCCTCTCTTAGCGAGAGAGAGAGAGAGAGAGAGTTTACCTGTGATTACCTGTGACCAGGTTCAGCTCCAGTTGCTAGGATTCCGCTGTCAACAACGTTCCTCGGCAGGAACACCAATTTAGGATACTGTTAGTGTTCTGCGCCCGATACCCTTTCAGTGGGGGTTCATCCGGGATATTCGATAGGAATTTATCAAGCTCCCGCTTTACTCCCTCCAGTGTCTGTTGTTCCTTAACAATTTTAGGAACAGCATTGAACAGGGAAACAGCAGTTGATGAGCAGGAATTGAAGATTTTGGAGTTGATGCTCTTCAGTTTAGATTTACCAAGCGGTCTTTCCACATAGGGCCCCCTTCTGATCGATGATTTAAAGACCAGATTAAGGTGGTTTGGCAGTAGGCCATGATACAACTTCCACAGGTAGAGAATTTTGTATCGTTCTCTCCTTCTCTGAAGAGAGTACAGTCCGAGATGATGTAACCGCTGCCAGTAGCTCATCTCCTCGCAACCAGAAATATGAGAAGTGAATGATCGCTGCACCGCCTCCACTCGTTGAATTTCTCCTACCAAATGTGGAGACCAAATCGGTGAGATGTACTCGAGGTGAGGTCTGATGTAGGTTTTCATGAGCACCAGCATAGGTTCCTGTTCCCTGGTCTCAAATGATCTGAGGATCCTTCCCGCAGTTTGGATGGCGGATTTTATAACGTGGGATATATGTGGTTTCCATGAGAGTTCCGAATCCACCACTATCCCTAAGTCTTTTACTGCATTCTCCTTTTCCACTGTAGTACCATCTGGAAGAGTGTACGGCGTCTTGAGAAGTTCATTTCGACCGTGCTGTAGAAGTTA
>AVPN01000144.1:39927-52645 GCA_000695325.1 Pleurobrachia bachei | reverse complement strand
TGGCGCCAAATGGCGCCATTTGGCGCGCACGACCTAATCTTTCATACTACCCATAATATGTTATGGCTTAAACGATTCAAAATCTTTTGATGAGGTTCTAAATGTAACAACTTTTAAACGACAACTGCAGATGCATATAAAACGTTTATACGATATAACTAATAAAGTTGTCACATTAGGGGGACTTTACAAGAATGATTTCGGGGGAAATAAAATACACCTTGGAGAGTTTCACAGTGGATAAAAAAGGAGGGAACTACCAAAATACTATTTTAACACCTTTCCTACCCGGGGTACTTAGCGATCATGTGGGTATGAATACCATCTAATTCTATTTCGTAGTGGAGAGTGTGTAAATCTAAATAGTAAAATACCTAGGTGAACTGATTACTCTACCAAAAGAAGTAGAGAAAACATTTAAGAAAAGGTCATAAGCACTATTGTATTAGAAATTTTGGTATCACTAGTCTATAAAAAGTATTTTATTCGTATCGAATAGCATTACATGTGCAACTATTCTATTGATCCGATGAACTGAAAAAGCTAAAGTACTACGGTACGTGTCATGCCAAGAGATAATGTATAAAATCTTTAAGAGGTCACGGGATCAAGCAATTTAGGCAGATTACTCGAACTGACATTTCATAGATGTGCTTTCAAAAACGTTTAAATGAAGCAAGAATGCGGAAATCATGATTTTCGATGCGGATCGAATATATCCAGATATCTTATTCACGTCTAGTTGATCGATATCTTATATAGCTAATCTAAGGCTGTTCTAGAAGTAGCAGTTCATTTATACTATAGATATCAAACAATTGACTCTTCATTCACACTTAAAATGTAAAATATGGTAAAAAACTCAATCGTTTGGTTGGCATGCCATAATATATGTATTCACAATCCCGACCTAGCAGCTGCTCTTTGTGCGCCCCGCGGTTTGAACAAAAAAATTTCAGACTACCGTTTATAAATTATCTCGACCAAAACGTCTTGCTCTGATTAGGGAGGACCTTTCAGAAAGGTAATCATTGAGCATGCTCAATTTGGCTACCGGTGGAGTATGGGAGAAACAGACAAAAAGTCAAACAAAGAGGAAAACAGTATAAAAAGGATGTAAACAAAAGCCCAACATAAAAGAAGAATGAAATAATACTAGCACATTTTCCTGTGATCAACGCGTTGCACCCCTGAAGTTCAACTCAGCTCCGATATTGGACATGGAGTTCAAAAATTCTCACGCAATGAAAAGTTATAAACTGTTCGTTGAAGCGGGTGCATGACTACTTCCTTATATCTTAACGGTTAAGATATAAGGAAGTAAATAGTTAAGATATAAGGAAGTAAGTAGTTTACTAGTTCTGTTATAACATGACTTATGTGCTCCGTATGGGAGAGGGGGCCGGGTTCATAAAATCTCCCAGAAATATAGCTGCAATATCTAAGTTTCCACAGCTGTAGAATTATAGTGATAATGGAAAACAGGTGTGCTGGTCCCCATCTGCTTTGAAAATTTGAGTATTATATTTATCATTGTTATTGTCTTTGTATTTGTTTCAATAAATTTGCAATTTATCTGGAATTTAAGCAATCATCGAAAAAAATAAGATTGAAGAAGTTTTAGGTATCTTGTCAATATCATTTGAACGAATATGCAGGTGATATGATCGGAGTAAACTAAAACAGTAACTGAGTTGAGTTTTCTACGGAAGATTCGCAGTGGATCTTCCGTAGAAATTGCTCAAATACTGGGTAAAATACTGGTCAGAGACAGAATATCAAGTGAGTTGCGACACAAATTTCAGCCAATCAAATTCGCGCTACTTTGATTTAAACGGAATCTGCTTGACAAGTCTTGAAACGCATGAATGGTTTCTTGCGTCTATAATCAAATAGTGAATATTTAGCTAAACGCTAAAGTAGAATTTAGCATCTTAAATTTAATTCTCAGTCGTTTAATTTAATAAGCACGTGGCATAAACGTCCGCGTCTTTTTGCAAATCTCGAAACGCTCCATAAATAGTTAAATTTAACCAATGGCCACGTGTGTCTCAACGCTGTATCCTCAGGGGGGTGTTAGATTCTTGGCTGGAAAACAAGTAAACAACCAATCAGAACTCGTTATTTCGGTCACGTGACTGGTGATCAGCCAATCAGGGATCAGTATTTCCTGATTCGGTCGGTTCCTGTCACAATCTTACCTATAGTCCACGTGACATCTCCTGTCCCTGTGTTATCAGTAACGGAGTAACACTGAAACACCTTTCTACCTGAATTGGTACAGTCTGGGACATCTTTAACATGAACTCAATAAATTTTAAGTCAATCTTATGTCATAAGTTATGATATATTCTCATTTGTAAACTATATGTATAATTTATAATCTTCATTTAGTCAGGATCTTTATAGTATTTGCAACATCTTATCTGATGGAAATAAAGGATGCTGCTATTGTACCTGGTTACTGGTGATAAGACTGGCATCAAGACCGTTATCAGGGAAGTATTTAGTAAACCAATCCAAACCAGCTGGGTCTAAAATGGTAGAAAAGCGATAAACCAATAAACTGTCTTTGTGATTATCGATTTATCACAAAGAGATAATCAGTCATCTCTCTCGACCTCTATAATATTCTTTCTCTATTCATTCTCTATTAGTATTCTTTCTCTAGGCATTTGTTCATGCTTTAACTACTGTCTCCATCAGTGGTGGAGACAATAGTAAGACCATCACGGGAGATTAGTAAACAAGGAGTTTGACACTCTTACGAAACGTCAACCAATATGAAGATAGAGTCTCAAAATAAAAGGGGACGTGCTCTAATTTGGCGACATAGACACCTGGTGCGATCGCCAATTGCTCTAATAATGTTTAACAGTAATTAATAATAATGATAATAATAATTACCACAGAGAGGACTGGGGCATATCACATACTCATCCCCATAACAGCACATACTACCATACGATAAGACCTCTCCATCACACCCCTCTTCTTCCTCGAGAAAGAGAAAAGGTATAAATGTCGTAAAACATGGTCTCAATATCCCCATGGGGTGCGTGCGGGGACATTCACCTGACATGCAAAGAACTCTCCGGTTAGACACTGTATAAGTGTTTCAAATATGCAACATTCTAAAACAGACATTTAGCATTTTCACCATTTTGTGTATAATACATGAGCAGACATTTCATGCTTTACAACTCAAGGCCAGCACGGTGTTAATAATAATTTACCGATTTGATTGTTGCCACCCTTATTATTTCCACTACTTCCTGTAACTGTCAGCATAGCAAATGGCGACTGCTCAATGGCACCAGTCTTGGGGTTCTCCGCTGAAAGAAACACAGTTTACAATTACGTAATTGTTAGAGATATCTATCAATCTATCAGGGAGTAATGACAGTTTCCATAGAACTTCATTTATCAAAGCTGTCATACAGGTGATCAAAGAAATGAAATTTGTTTCTCTACCATTACCAAATAGAGACAGTTTATACTTCTTTTAGAATTTTTTAATTTATTTGAAATGATGAACAATGATCAGCTCTGTTTGGTGACATAGTCACCTGGTGTGATCCCCATGTGTGGGGATCGTACTAGGTGGCTATGTCGCTGTTGCGAGACAGTTATGACAATTTTATAGTTAATTTTGCTCGCTTGCAGTGAGTTGTGTGTAAACACGGAAAAAGTATTCTCAATACCCTATCCGTCATTTATTCAGTCGGGCTACTAGGGGAAAAGGGTTTGTCCGATAAATTGGGGTTCCAATAAATCGAGGTCTACAATCGCATACCTTGGCATTGGTAAAGTCCTCTTGCTGAATCTTTCTGTGGTAGAAGGATAATTAGGTCGTTGTCACGGATCACATAGTTTAGGTCTTCTACTTCGGAAACTAACTCTGAAAATAGCAAGGGAAAAAGTTTTCCTTTGATCCGTTTAACGTCTGATAAAATATACTGCATAAAGAATTCTAACAGCTAGTGTGTATGGGCCAATCAGAAGCTTAGAACTCTAACAGGAACCGACCGACACAAGTTAACAACCAATCAGAGCTAGTTATTTAGGTCTGCACTGACCAATAGTCGGTTAGTCGCTGGTCATAAAGCTGATTCGGTCGATTCCTGAACTCTAACCTCTCTTTGAAGGATTCCCTTTGTACCAATTGATCACAGCTGGTGGGTTAGATTCAGGTGGGCTGCACTCCATAACGACCAAAGCATCGCCCTCACTCACCGAGGTTTTAGAGGGGGATACCTTGAAATTACTTTCCATATCTGAAAAGATTTGATTTTCGAACTAAAATATAAACTATTGAATTAAGTATATGTGTTATTTGAATCTCTTATATTGGTGGATCTTCTGCACCAGCTGAACCGACCGTAACAAGTAAACAACCAATCAGAACTCGTATAAATCCAGTTCACTGACCAAATCAGCCAATCAGGGACCAGTATTTCCTAATTAGTTCGGTTCCTGTTCTGGACTTACACCAAACATCTAAGTAGACGGGTGGTCCTCGCACAGTGATTGAATCATTACCAGACAGTACCATCTCGCACATGTACATCCCTTGGTCGCTCTTTTGTAGGGCTGCAATGGATACAGTTGAGCCATTGTGTGCAACTGTATAGGAAGCTTGGCCGCTGTCCTTGAATAACCACCTGAAACACGTGCCATGCCATTGATATATCATATTACTGTCTGGTAATATATGAATTCAATCGATTATCAAAACTGACTCATTTGAGAATTGACACTGCCTCAAAAAAATACACTTGAACGGAATTTGAGGAAATTGAATTGCAAATTTCTTCTCCCAGCTTTATTAAAATTGAATTTCAAACACCTCAAATATAATAGTACCGCCCTGACATCAGGGAAGATAACCGTATTATATTTTTCCCATGAGACAACTCGCTATCAGAAATAACCTTGTCACTTGTCAATTCAACCACATTAAATATCATGAGAAGTTATAAAGATCATGTGAAGTATTTAGTATAAATACCTGGTTATGGGGGTGGTGAAGAATTTCTCAACGTTAGAGAGGGTGCATGTCAGCTCTAGTTCTGTTCCTTCCTCCAGACCAATCTAGTGGGAAACACATTTTGAGTAGTAAATCATGAAGTTTCAAGAATGTTTTAGAAAGAGTTAACAGAACATATAAAGCAAAATACTAGAATGAAAGTGAAATCTAGAGATTTTACATTTGTATAAAACATATGTCTTTCCCTGTTACCTGTACTTCATAACTATTGAATATGGACCTGTAAAGATGTTAGTTCTTTCCCAGCCGCGGTGACAGTGAGGTTCCAGTCCAAGGCCACTCCTACATGAAAGGAACAATAAATTACTTGTTGAGTAAGGCCAAATGGGAATAATAACTGTATTATTATATCTGATACAATTCACACAGTAATGATGCAACGTATCATTACTTTGTGTAGTTTGGGTCACTCAAAGAATGAAATGAGCTACTATTTGGCGACAAAGCCACCTAGTGCGATCACACCAGGTGTCTATGTCACCAAAGCTACTATAACCTAGTGCAGTAGTGTCCCTCCCAAAAATCGCTGATCCGTCAGGGACTATACATAAACAAGAAACCTCCATGATATACATACCTGTGTAATTTTTAAAACCAAAATGCCCAGATACTATTGCGTCTTGGGTCTGATCACACGACTGAAGATCCGAGTATAGGGAGCAATTTTTGGAAGTCTGAAGCGACATGTGGTATTATGTAGTTGAATATATCAAACTGAAAGTCACGGTTAAATCTTTAAACTATGTAGTACATAGTTCTTAAACTTTAAAGTTAATTGAATGATAGTACTCCAAAATCTTTGTTTCTCCTTATAATTACTACTTTGAAACTCATGGATCTCAAATTGAATCTCACTTGATCACTCACTAAATTGTAGTTAAACCCAAGTTGATCACTCACTGAATTGTAGTTAAAACCAACGCATTGGTCTGTCCAAAAGCAGAGCGCACTGCAAGATTCACTGGTATCAATGTCATTCAGAGTTTCCAGTAGATCACCAGTTAACCAGGAGGTGGAGGAGGTCAGACATTGTGAAGGAAGGGTGCAGTGGGTGCCAACTAGGAACAGACTCAAAACTGAAAATATATTGCATATTTGTAACTTGTTTTATAAAACGGTAACGAAATAATTATACTCCTGAGCCCCTCGGCCCTCGCAGTGTAGGGTAATTGTTGACTGGCTAGACTGTGTTTAAATTTCGGGTGGTCCGTAAAGGGAGGGTTAGAACATAACTATAAAAAGGTAATTGGGACCACTATAATAGCTACTATAACAGTTCGAATTATAATTGATACCTGCGTAGCGGTAGAGAAGAATTCTTTGATCATTGCCATTCTTCATTCTCTCCAACGTGTTGAACCATCGCATTTTATATGCATCACATTGTTGATATCCTGTCAAATATATTACAGCGGTAATTAAAATAGGGTATGACGTCATATTATTTAATAGGGTGAGTGATGACGACATAATATGAATCTTGAATTTTGAATCTAATATGTATAACTATATGCAATATGCATAGCATCGACGTGTGAGTGATATTAGCGTAATAAGTTATAAGTACATTTGAATAATCGACAAGTATACTGATATAAAGTACAAGAATTAAACAGTAAACACGAAGAGCAGGGTGAGAATTGTAATGGGAGCCGCTATAATAGCTAGGGACCCAGCTATTAAGGGACCGGGACCTGTGATAGTATGTGACATCATTGCAGGTATTTAACTACTCGATGTGAGAGTGGGCCGGATGATCTCTTTAATTCCTGGTAAAGTGGTGATCTCCCGATAAGTATATAGCATGCTTATTGAAATGCAGATGGGCTACTTTCGGATCACCGCAAAGAAAATAAATCAAAGAAAAGAAGAGCGTACAAGGCCATGCGTTCACGTTGTGTTAGTGAAATCGGAAAGTAAACGTATAGCAATTGTAGTGTGTGTTCATGTTCATAATTTCATTCTGACAAATATCAATTGAAATAGAATCGGAAGAGTAACAATGCTTGTCAAATTAGAATCATCAAGATGACGAGAAACATGTAAGCGCCTGTTATATATGTTCATAAATAAGTGTCGTCACTGCTCTAAAGTCTAACTATCAAGTGAAGTCAACATACATACATGTCATTGGTTCAATGACCAAACTAATTTGTTAAACATGGTGGTGTTAAAAAGTTGAGAACAATTATCAACTACTAAACAATTATCAGCTGCACATACCAATTCTTTCTTGTATTATAATTACGTTATAGAACAGTACTTTCACACAGCCCCGAGTTAGTTGAGTAGTGTATAACAAAGTGCTTGTTAACACTTACCTCAACTGGTGGTAACGAAGTTACCCCTTGCCAGCGCGCGAGGAGTCTTCGATACCAACCTCAACTGGGTTGTTATGTTCAAACCTGTAGTCAGAACCTGGCAACAACTGGGAGTCCTTCAGAGCAGATCAAGGATTGTATAATTATAGTGTATCAAGAGGGTTTCAAATATGGTTCTCGAAACAAACCCTAGATAATAATTCCAAAAATTTCTAATCCTATAACTACTACTAGCAATAACTGAATGATAGGACAATAGAATGTGTATAAACTTTTATAAAACTCACACTACAGAGAATACAGAATGATGAATGATGAATGGATATGGGGGGGACTAGTCTCACATGCTCGAGCCGACGAGCCGTATGCTTGAGTGTACAAGAGATAGAAGTGTGTGCATTCGAGAGAGTTATTGTATCCTTTCATTTTAACAAAATCCCACTCTGTATCTCTCTGAATTTAGCCCAGTATCTCTCTGAATTCAGCTCAGTATCATGTGTGTGTGAGCATGATCTCGATTTAAAGATAATAAGATATTCACCCCATGTGAATGTGATCACATGCACGTAGTATGTAATGTATGACTTCATATATTCGGATACCAGTTCTAGTTGAATTGAATATTAACAAGTTTAACAAATTGTTCATACAATAATGAACTTGTTAAGATATCCAAGTCAAGGACCTAGTAAACATGAGAGATTGAACGAGTATTTGACCGTCCTAGACAAAGGGCTAAACAAGGCACTTTTCCCATGCATGTGCTGCAGCACTAAACCGAGCTACCACGTACGTTACAATTGTGTGATTTTCAGATGAAAAAGTGTTACATCATCGCTATACTAATTTGAAGGACGAAGGTGAAGCACTTGTAACAGCATCATCAATTGAGCTGAAACAGTGAAACACACTTAACAATTGTCCAACGTCCATGGCCATGTCATCCATACACATGGCTGCAGCTGGCCAGTGGCCACTGCACCAATGAATCAATGCATTGAGTGGGAATCATTGCAATAATTCTGCCATCCATTTTGAGAGCGTTAATTGATATTTAGAACTAGACGAGGAAGGCGCTTTCAGAGCATGAGCATTTGCTTGGTGACATATACAGTATACACCTGGCGCGCCAGGTGCAGTGTCTATGTCACCAAAGTATTGACCAGACAAGGTTTAAATATGATTGGCCCTGGCTCGAGAACAAAGCTACATGCTCAGTTAAAAACGGATATCGGATCAGAAGAGGTCCCGGTTGAACTAAATGAATCTGATTACATCTCTTTTACATTAGAATACATCCATCGTCTTGTTAACGAAGTTACCCCTCCCTTGCTGCAGACGTGTGAGTCAAGTTTCTTCGTTACTAAGCCAACGACCTGGGTACGGACTACGGGGTAAGCATTAAATACTCACAGTCCTAAAAAGTCTTGAACTCATTAAAAAGAGGGCACCGACGTGACCTTAATAGGCCAATAACGTTCAAAAATGGAAAGAACCGAAACCTTCTTCATTTTTCTAACCCTTTTCTAATTTCCCTAAGCCTTTTATTTAAACTAGCAATGCACCCTATTTGTTTATTTCTTCATACTTGCGACATTTGCATGGCACTCAGATAGGGTTTGGGGTCCCCGAAACGAAAAACCTACTGCGCGTGTTTTATTTGCGCGTAATAAGCCGCGCAAATATAAAAATATTTCACGACCAGGCCGCGCGGTAAAATTTCAAAGCGCTCGAGCTGAAATCAAAATTCGCTACTCATTACTCAAAACTTTTCCGTAATTTTTTCCTGAAAAGTGTAGTTTTGATTCTTTAACCATGAGAATTGTTTGTGACGACCAGCGTCGTCCCGAATATGAACTTTTTAAAGCCGTACAGGACGGAAACCTTCGGTGAGTTCGTCTTCTTTTTTTGCGAACAGAAGCCCAATGGCGGAAAAGGCTCGGTCTTGGCGCTAAGATGGCTTCTTGGCCTTACATATTTTGTACTTTTGTGTTTTAACAATTGTCTGAAAATATTGAACCTTACAGGGAGGTCCGTAAACTAATCAGAGAGGGAGCAAACCCGAATCTGTTGCTGAAAAGAAAAGGTGGATTGTCTCCGTTCCATCTTGCTGTTGGGTTGTCAGCCCCCAAATCCCTGGAAATAGCTGCTGTCTTGTTGGACTCTAGTGCAGATCCAAATAACCGTTCATCTGATGGTCTTACTCCACTGCACATAGCCGGTGGGTGAACTTTAGGAACTTTTATTGAGCAGAGACAATTTGTTATTAAATAAATTAAATTGCTAATAGTTCATCTCATTCTCCCAGCAATGTGGGGCCATTTGAACGCTGTGGAGCTTCTTGTAAACAGTGATGCCGACATTGAATTGTGTGATGAAGACGGTCAAACTGCTGTGAGTAAGATAACTAATTTTTAGTTTTACACCTCTTGGCTTTTCCCCATTCGAACAACGATTATCATGATTTTGAGATTTAATGCTGGATTTTCACGAGAATAAATCATTGTTTCACACAGCCTACCAACAAATAAAACAAGCATTTTGAAAGTCAGTTCATGTATCACCTGACTTTATGTTTCAGTTGATGCTAGCCCAGGACAGTGGTCAGTTTCACGTAGCACGATATCTCGATAAACTACAGCGACACATCATTACTGCAGTTTGTGAGGCGGAGGATGCCTGTACAAGACAGAGTCGGCACAGTGAGTTTTATAAGCAGGGGTTTAAGAGGGGGGAAGGGGTTTTTAAGCAAGGGTTTATCTGGGGGGGGGGTTTTATGGAGACTGGGGAGAGGGAATGTGAGTTTTATATAAGGGGGAAGGGGGGTTTATGGTGAGAGAGATTTTATAAAATAGAATTGATGGGGTGGATGGTAGGGGGAGAGAAAACTCTGATTATATGTTGTTGTTTTGATGCTGAATTCTGCCCTGGGTAAAAGAGCTGACTTCAGAAAATTGAAAACAGCTGCTTCTTTGAAATTAGATCCGCTCAAACATATAGTTTCAGTTGCCAGGGGGAGGGGGTTTTAAACACTTGAAGGAGAGCTATGCGAGAGGAAAGAGTGAGAGAAAGAGTGAGTGTGTGTGTGTGTGTGTGTGTTACATTTACTATATAAAGAGAGAGGTGAAAGAGAGTCCCTGTCTCCCTAGCTGCTCCTGGATTTATACCCCTTAGGGCACCCTAAGGGTGACATGTGGAGTAAGAGTAGCCCACTGCGCATGTATAATAGAATAGCTGTTGTCTCTAGTAGATTACACATATTATCTCTGTCTTTAGAACATGAAACCTTCTTCTTTCTTCTTCAAGGCTATCTGTAATCTGTACCTTACCACACACATTGCACACACACACACACCCACTCACCAAATCGTTGACAATACAATATTCTCTCCTACTTCTTTTATACCCTCTCCATCCCACATTTTGGGTGTTGAAATTTCTGAAATCTTCTACACTTTGTCGACTCTCTCTGCTGTCTGAGTTACTAACCTCTCTAGAAAATCAGTATAACAGGAAAACCGTTTGGTGTAAAATACTGGTCATGTGATCAATTCCTCGGTCCTGATTGGTTAACTCGTGTCACGTGATCAATTCCTCGCTCGTGATTGGTTAATTTGGGTCACGTGATTCACTCATCCCATCTCAGGAATATCAGTTAATTATGGGTGCGACTGGGGGTTAACAATAGAGATAATTGCTGTTAAAACTGTTCTGGAGCTTCCGGCTCGGCGATAGGGTATAGGGATAGACGGGGTACGAGTGAGTGTAGAGATAGAGAGAGGAAGGGAGAGTGCAGAAAGATGGTTGTAATTCACTCTATTGTCTCCCGTAATAGCTGTGCCCCCACTATACTACCTTCCTCACCACAAGCTGTGGAAGATTTCACTGTCTCTCAGGAGTCTCTCATTCCTTCCCTCTCTCTACACTGTATTCTTTATTTTGCTGAATTTCTCTCACCCTTTATTTCTCTCACCCTCTATTTCTCTCACCTTCTATTTCTCAATATAACCCCATGAAAACAGCCCTCAATGTGTTCTTTCCCTACAGATCTATTATTAGCCCCGGCCCCTATTCCTCATTACTCACTACAAACCTCATTTATTATGACAACCATATAAAAAGGTGTCTAGATAGCGGGTTGAGACTTGAGTGCAAAACAAAAGTATCAAGCTGCAGTCTAAACCCCCATATTTCGTTGGGACACCTGCCCTCTTTACATTATGTTAGGACTCTCCAGACACCGTCCCCCCCTCCCCACATTTGTTTTGGCGTTCTGCCAGATGTTGCAGAGTAAGCTGGTAAGGAAGTACACACTCTCTGCAGAAATAGTATGGTAGGTGTATTGTGTATCTTTCCGCCTCACCTCACTCTATCTTTCTACCTTTTTTTCCATCTCTGTCTTCATCTCACTGCTATGATTGTCTATTACCTGACAGTGAATGGTTGAACTACTGCAGTACACAAACAAGAAAAACAAACACACATGTTCCCAGGGTTACTATAACCGAAGTCAGAAGTATAAATTGTAGTAGACCCAGTTTGTGTGTGTAGAGGGGAGAAGAGAGGGACGAGAGATGTCTAAAATAAACAACGTAGCTTGTTGCTTGGCGGGAAAATGCAGATCAAAATGTGAGAGACGAGAGAAGGATAGAAATGAAGGAATAGACATGGAGAAGGGAGTTCAGAATTTTATGTAAACATCTCACACCTTGAGAGGTGATGGCTGGATAATAAATTGGCGGTGAAAGTTTGCTGTACATTGTACATTGTACAATCCACTGTTTAGGTTTCAGCTAATGTATCACACTGTCTATATTATTGTGGATCTACCCCCGTTAAATCTACTAGATGATCTGTTACACTCACACTGTTACATTTATATGGTATCCCCGTCAACCCTACCATTCTCTATCTCTCTCTATCTTCCTCTCTATCTCTCTCTCTCACTCTCTCTCTCTCCCTCTCTCTATCTCTCTCTGTATTTCTCTCTCTCTCTCTTTCTCTGTCGCTCTCTCTCTCTCTCTCTCTCTCTCTCTCTCTGAGTCTCCCTTACGATAAGTTGTGTCGATCTTCCTGTCACCACTTAGAAGCATCTCACAACTGTGTGTCTATGTATGGTTGTGTCTGTTTGTTTGTGTGTTTGCGTGTCGTAAGTCATTGTGTCTGTTTGTGTGGCTATGTCTGTTTGTTTGTATACCGATAGAGGGATGTGTGCTGCAGCAGTGTTTAGTCACAGATCGGCGATAATACCATTTGGCAACACTACACTGCTCGTCTCACCCCCTCTATCTCTCTCACTCTATCTCTCTCTCTCTCTCTCTCTTTCTCTCTCTCTCTCTCTCTCTCT
>AVPN01000144.1:27044-39188 GCA_000695325.1 Pleurobrachia bachei | reverse complement strand
TCTCTCTCTCTCTCTCTCTCTCTCTCTCTCTCTCCCTCTCTCTCTCTCTCTCTCTCTCTCTCTCTCTCTCTTTCTCTCTCCCTCTCTCTCTCTCTATCTCACTCTTGTCTCAGCGGTGTATGTACCAGGGTGCCAAGTGGCTAAAGACACGAGTGTGTGTTATGTAGCGTCCACGTGGGTAATCAGTACAGCTGTAGTTATTATAGTAAAGGTAGCTATATTTAGAGTTAGGGAGTTGTGGTAAAAGTGGTTATCTAATGTGTAGAGTGAGGGGGCGGGTACAGGGGTGGTTGTAGATTGAGGCGAGTACCCGCTGAAGTTTTGTCTCATTTAGCCATGTACCCTCTTGATGTAGAGTGGAAGGATTGTACTGAGCAGTTCAGAGGAAATTTATTTGATGCCATCTGAGTAGTGCCATCTGGGAGAGCTATGGAGAGATGGATAAAATGCGGAAAGAGAGAGAGAGAGAGAGGTGACGAGAGAGAAATTTAGATTGGGAGAGAGGGAAAGAGAGATATTGAATAAGATCAGAGATAAAGTTAGATGGGGGAAGCATGCTTGATGTTTTCAATATCTCTCTCTAATTGGGAACCATTCCAAAGCCACGCTCGCTCCTTGAGAAGTACGCATCTCGAAACCATCAGTGATAGGGAGGAGAGAGAAAGATGGAGAAGAGAGAAAAAGAGAGGGGGAGTGAGATAGATCAGAGTGATAGGGGAGAGGGAGTGAGAGAATAGTGGAAGTACTGGTATACATAATACTTAGTACACACATGTCAAAACATACACACCTCCGACACATTTCCAAAACAACGAACTACCATTTCCGTGTTATTTCAAAGCAAAAACATCCTTCACCTCGTTCTGTCCCCCTTTTTTTCTCACCGCTGTCTTTTCACATGTGTCCCCCTCTCTTTCTGACAGTGACAGGTCGATTTGACATTTCCTGTGATCTGTGTGGATATAATAGCGGCCCCTGGGGTAGCCCCGTGGGAAAAAATAACATTCTCCCTCCCTTTTTGAACACTTTCCATTCCCTTCACTTCCTGTCATGTTGGGGTGAAAAACTGTGAGAATTTTTGTCGCGATGAGGAAATGAATACAGATACTCGAGAAAATGGGTAAAAGGTAGAAGAGAGATAGGGAAAGAGAGCGAGCGAGAGAGGTATAGAGAAGGAGAGATAGAGAGAAGAGACGGAGAGCTCGACCCCTCCCCCAATTTACGGTGAGTGTAGGTAAGTAATGACTGGCTGTAATAAGGACAGTGCATCGGTTGGTTACTAATTACACACAAACACAGAGAGAGCTGCCCCTCCCCTACCAGCAGGCCCCTCGTTAGCTCTACCATCCTACAATTATAATTGTAGACCCTATCTCGCAGATCTCTACAAAACCACGACACAGTCATTTTCTGATCCTATTCCACTCTTTTTTTAATTTTATCTAGGTCTGACTAAAGTTTCTTTTCACAGCTCTGTGAACTGTGTTCATATTTTATGCAACATCTGATATCATGGTAGACTTGCTGTCTTTAGACTCTGAGGAACCATGTCTATTAAGATAGAAATAGAGAGAGAGGGATAGAAAGAGGGAGAGAGAGAGAGGGAGAGAAAGATGAAAAGAGAGAGCGAGACGAGAGAGAGCTGAGAGATAGATAGAGTTTAGAAACACACTACAGTTGCGAGAGACTGTAACACATGGAATGTGGGTTATGTCAGAAATGACACATTACTCCGTGAGGAGAAGAGGTAAGGACAGGAGAAGAGAAGAGGAGGATTAGAGGAGAGTGGGGTAGCTTCGAGCAAGGATTTGTGTCGAAGCTCATACCGCATTTTATTTCATGTGAGGGTTCGGTAGAGCAAGCTAGTAAGGAA
This sequence comes from Pleurobrachia bachei, assembly GCA_000695325.1. Classification (NCBI taxonomy): domain Eukaryota; kingdom Metazoa; phylum Ctenophora; class Tentaculata; order Cydippida; family Pleurobrachiidae; genus Pleurobrachia; species Pleurobrachia bachei. The sequence goes on along the minus strand of AVPN01000144.1, from coordinate 37,315 downwards.
TTTATGCAATTAAATTGCAGTAACACCTTATAATCATCACAAGAGTCATGCCCAAATATGGAATAATAACATTTTCTGAACCAGTGCTTGAAACCTTTTCCAAAAAGCACGGAACAGCAGCTTACGGAATTCCAATATGGTAGTGACTGTTCTAATTGGCCTATTTTACTGCTTACACACTCCATCAGTGTGTTACACGCTTACATCTGCACAGTGGAGAGAGAGTGTAAACAAGTTGGTAATTGAGTCAGGTTCTTGTTTCACTAACCCCTCTCTCTTTCTCTCTCTCTCTCAACTTATGTTCGAACTACTTTCAATACAGATAAACATTCCCAGTCTTCCAATCAATGAATGAGCTACATGACTCCCCTCTCTATCTCTCTTTGTCTCTCTCTCTCTCTCTATCTCTCTCTCTCTCTCTCTCTCTCTCCCTCTCTCTCATTCTCTCTTTCTCTCTCTCTCGATGCCCCTTCTTACACAATCATTCCTCAATCACATTACGATCTATATAAACACTCCCCTTCTGATTGAACATGTGACCTCACCTTGACTCCTGATTGGCTCTCAGTGACCACGTGACTTTCATTCTCGAATCTGATTGACTGATGGCCTATCGAACACCTTGAGCCACTTTGCGGGAGTTCTGAAAAGAAGAGGAGAGAAAAAGAAAAACTTCCGGCAAGCATATATCGGTAACTTTGTCTCGGCGGTGGCTAGAGAGGGTGAGTGGTATCATAATAAAGTCAAGAAGTTCAGTATCAGAAGCCAGAGAGAAAAAGATAGATACCGAAAGAGAGAGGGATAGAGAGAGGGAGAGAGAGAGGGAGGAAGAGAGAGATTCTACAAGCTTTGTGGGTCAAAATAGGGGAGGATGATTGTTAAAGATGGGGTCCATTGTCATGTAGGTCGTTAAGAGGTAAATTTGAGGGATAAAGAAGAGAGAGAGAGAGAGAGAGAGAGAGATATAGAGAGAAAGAGAGAGTTAATTGCCAATCCAAGATGTATGTTAATGGTATGCTAATGAAGCAACCCCTAAACAGCACACACAAGCGTGTACGAGCAATGCCGATGAAGCTTGCTAGCACAGAGCCATGTAAATAAGAACAGGATGAAAAGTATTATGAAGGAGCAGAACGTGTTATGTGATATATCATTTTACGGAAAAACAGCTGGATCAGGCGGGCGTGAAGTTGAAATGTGATACTCTTGAAAACACTTGTTATGCCTCTCTATGATAAAAACAGTCCCTGCTCACACTCTTATAGCAGGCTGCATCTTCTTCTAGTAGGCAGAACAGCTGCAATGTGGTGTAGTTGTTAGTATAAATGTACAATAGGTGAACTTGGTATTTAAATGATGCGTGGAGAGAGAGAGAGAAAAGGAAAGTGTGAGCAAAAAGATTGCATACAACTCAGTTGAGGTCTTTCCTGCTTTTTCCTGCAATATAGAGTGGGAGGGGAAGAGAGAAAGATAGTAGGTAGAATTAATGAGAGTCGTCCCCAATAAAATGTTTTGCTGCAAGCATCAAACCCACTTTCCAAATTAATAAAATCTTTATCCCCCCTCTCTCTCCATCCCTCTCCCTCTCTCCACCAATTAGTAGATTTTGAAGGATTGATCCTAATGGATCCAATACCATATTTGGTAGCTTCTGACAAATCAGTGCCATCAAAGAATATTACAACCCTTCTTTCTCCCTCCTCCTCGCCCCTATCTGGCTGATCAGGGGAGTCACTGAAACACCTTCCCTCTCTTTCACTGGCTGAGTCAGGGAAGAGGGGTCACTGAAACATCTTCCCTTTAATTTGCTGAGTCGGGGCACTGAGTGCTGTAAATCAAGTTAGTGACCAATGGACGTTATAGCGCTTAGAGAGAGAGTGGAAGTGGTAGAGAGAGAGTAAGGAGAATGAAAAGAGAGAGAGAGAGAGAGGGAGAGAGAGAGAGAGAGAGGGAGAAAGCGAAATGATTTAGGGAATGATTCGTAATGACCGCGGCACCATACTTTGCCAACCCTCAGGGTCTGTGGTTTAGCTGCTCTTGGTCCTGAATATCTGAAACCATCAATATTATCTCTCTCTCTCTCTCTCTCTCTCTCTCTCTCTCTCTCTCTCTCTTCTCTCTCTCCCCCTCTCTCTCTCTATCTCTCTCTCCCCCTCTCTCTCTCTATCTCTCTCTCTATCTATCTCTATCGCTCAAAATACCCGAGGTGTGAACTATACCTGCCTGCCATGCTGGTACTGCAGTTCAAGTTGCATCTATACACTCACTGGCCACTGCACCAACACGGATCTGTTCTCTAGGGACAGACCGAATCAGGAAACACCGGTACCTGACTCGGCTGATAACCAGTCACGTGACCTAAATAACACGGATCCAACCTTGCCCTCCCCTTACCCCTACCTATATACCCCTACCTATAATAATAACCTACACCACCGTTTTATAAATGGCATTTATGAGCGTTTTATAAATGGCATTTATGAGCGCCCAAGTGTGTAATGATGGTTTAATGGGACTTGTTATATGGAACGAGGGGCAGAGAGAGAAAGTGAGCTGTGAGAGTGAGGTAGAGAGAGTGAGAGAGAGAGTGATAGGATGAAGAGAGAAATGGAATACTAAGAGAGGGTTATTATACATATTTCTATGGCAGTGAACTCAGATTTTAATATTCTTACACTCAGCTCTTCTCACAATTCTTGGTCAGTTCGTTATCGAGATTTCTGCCAGGCCACCCCCTTTTCTCTCTGTCTCTATCTGTATCTCTCATTCTCTCCTTATCCTAAGCTTCCTCCCAGCTGCAACACTACTCGAGCATGGTTTACTCAACTGACAGTTTCACATTTCTCGTCTTTATCATCCGACACACTCTTTTCTCTTCTTCCCCTTCTTCTTTTTTATTTATCTTTCTTCTTCTTTCTCCCTCTCGCTTCCCCTCAGCTTCCCCTTATCTTATCTTTACCTACCCATCTAGAGTTCAGTCCTATTTTTTATTGTCAGATTGCGCGACCCTACGCCGGCTCGCGGAGCGAGGGTTACGAATCCCCTTATCTTATCTTTACCTACCCATCTAGAGTTCAGTCCTATTTTTTACCGAAACTGTGCCCACTCTAAAAACACTATCATATTGTCACTGTGTCTTGTTTGAGTGACTGGCTAGCATACGCCCCCCTCCCAACTAATACATCACTAGAAGTCCCTGATTAAACTCTAAAATAAACCACACTGTCAAAAAGAGATCAAAATAGCCACCCGACCAAAATAGTGACTCGTCTAATATATTTTTCTATCTCTGTACTTTGAGAGAGGGACTGAGAGAGTCTAGAGGCAGTTAGAATATATTTGGGCAGGAAAAGGGGTGTGGTGGTTTGGGGTCGTATAATTATCAATACGGATATTTATGCAAATTAACAGAGGGGGAGGGAGACCACAAATTATCGGTTTTCCTATACATTGTTTGAATTAAACTATTGCCCTTCCTCAGCTTACGAAGAGAGAAATATGCTAAGCGAAGAATCCGACACGAACTCAGTTCAAAACATTAATTTGAGTAAGTCATCACCACACACCACTCTGTTATGCTGCACTGTATATGAAACTACAACCCCCCCCCCCCCCTCTTCTGAAAATTGAAGCAATGCTGCTGCAGCAGATGTGGGTGGTTTGCCAAGAGTAGAGACGAGTTGTAGCGCGCGATTTGTGATCCGTAGAGTTGTAAGCGCTCTAAAGCATGGGACTCGCGCGCGATTAGACTACATTTTACCATTTTCAAAATCACTGCTCTGGCAAGCGCAAAGGTTGCTCAATATTATACATTTCCTGGCCCATTTACTACTTACATTTCACCATGTCCCCTCGGGTTCTATCTATAAAAACGGTTAATTAACACATGAAATCATTTCAGAGTTAAACATAGAACCCCAGCGGACCACAGCCGGGACAACAACTTCGGTCAGTAGCAAATCAGATGCTTTTACACAATTCCCAGATGGGGCAAATACAAGGAGTGATTCGGAACGAAAATTAAAGTAAGTACATATAACATGCTTCGACAATCTGTGATTGAAGTTATCTTTTCGGCCAAGGTCCCGTTTTCAAGTTTTATTAGGCACTTCTGTTAGTGATCGGGCTTTCTTAAGAATGCCAATATAATGTGTTAACATCAACATATCTTTCTAGGTGGTGTGATTGGGCGAGGTTAGTTTGTACCAACAGTGGTCGGGCAGGCAGAAAGTTCTCAAATCCACAGGGAATTCAAAGTTTAAACACACCTGAAATAATTGGTAAGAAAATTATGACTTCAACTCAATTGACTTTTTTGACTCGACTAGACTGAGCGGCTTCGAGTATGAACAATACAGTTCGAAGCAGGAACAGACAGAATCAGGAAATAATGGTCCCTGATTGGCTGATAACCAGTCACGTGAACTAAATAACGAGTTCTAATTGGTTGTTTACTTCAGGTTACTCTCCCACGCTGACATCGTGTCTAAGAGGGCGGCCAATGAGAAACACACTGAGAGAAGCGGATAGAGTGTCAGAACACTTCCAGCATCACGGAAATAAAAGTTCTTTCACCTACCTTCTTTTAGATTCACGATACACTAAGGTATGAAGCCCCTCTCTTTTCTCTTCCTTCCATCTTCTCAGCTTTGCTCCCCCATTCATAAATTACGATTTGTCCTGTCATTTTCTTACTGTGTATGTACCTTTCTTTTCTTTAATCAAATATCATCCTTTCAGAATCTGCCATGTCGAGCCAGCAAGCTGCCACTTCAAGAGAGTTTCAGGGTGTTCTGTTCCTCACTATTTCACGTGGGAAGGGGCAAGAGAAACCGTCCCCTGGCTCATCTAACTGAGGCATCCAGGAGAACCAAGGTGAGGACATGAAATACTGACCCCTGATTGGCTGATAACCAGTCACGTGACCTAAATAACGAGTTCTGATTGGTTGTTTGTGTTTGTCGGTCGGTTCCTGCTCACTTTAGGCCCACCACTAACCCCGCCACTAACCCCTCTTACTAACCCACCTCTAACCCCTCACAGGACACAGGTAAAACGCGGCGTGTCCGATCTCTCTGGAACGGTGGCTACGGGGTGGTCAGTATCCATCTGAACGAGCACATTAGCCCTGAGGAGGCACTAACTCGACAAGCTCTCATTACATCTGCCGTGGGTGAGTAGTAGTACTATTTTCCGGGTCTCTGAGTACTGAGTAATAGGGAAACGATGTTTAGTGGAGAGAGAGAGAGGTAGGGAATTGAGAGTTAGAGGAGATGTAGAGAGGTTAGTTAAAGTCGGATTTTCATTTTAACCTATAGGCCGCCACGCGGTCAAGTAAATGGATTTGCGCGTGCTAAACTATTTCGATCATATCTCCGGTTCCTGATAAGATAAAGACTTGATCTTGGTTGCGTTGGAAAGAGAAAAATCTTATCTTTCCAATTCTTTCAAGTTCAAATTTTTAGATTGCCAGGAACTTGATTTCGATTCAAAGTATGTAAGGCGCGAAGGTTACATCAATAACAATACGCGGCGGCCTGTCGCTAAAATCAAAAATCCGACTTTAGGGGATCGGGAGAGTTCTTTTATTCATTTGTTGATCTGTAATTTGCCTTGTGATACTGATTCTATACACTTCCAATAAGTCACACACTTTCAATGAGATCTGAGAAGTTCCCCACCCTTAAACCCCTCCCCATTTTCCAGGTCTCCAAAACTTGACCAACATCCGCGGCGGGGCACTTCATCCCCCCTTCAACGAGTGGCACAGAGAACTAGTGGAGCAGGTGGGAGTTGTACTTCTCTTTAGGGCGATGCTTGAATATCTTCACTCGGGGGAACGGTTGTGGTTTAAACATGATATTGTATGAAGAGAGCTAGTACATCTCTCCACTGGGAGGGGGACTATTTGTTTAATATATTGGTCAAGAATGGACATTAATTATTGTTTTGATAAATGTGTGTGGTAAATACAGTGGAACACGTCTGATGCCACTACAACTGTACTGATATGGGCAACTAAAATGACGGATTATTGTCATGTCGCAGTAATAGACAGATCACAGCAAGATGGACCCTTTTTTGTTTCCCCATCAACATACTAATTAGGTTAATTATCTGATGATAGAGACAGTTGTTAATTGAGTCTGACCCAAACCACACACTATGAGATCAGCTAATAGCTGAGTTATGTTAAATTTAAATCCCGTTTTTACTAACCGTTTCAAAATGAATTGAGTTAGATAATGATAAAAATTATATATAGTCCTAGAATTGGTTATACACACCCTTATTTTCGAAAGATTGACTTGTTGATATTCAGTAACCTTAAATCTACAATTACAAAATCTACCAAGGAATACAAAAAGTATTTTAATTCGGCTTTCTAGTCCGATTCCCGAGAATTTAAAACTAAAAGGCTGTTGTTTCTCTCCTCGCTACCTTCAGTTATTGTTTTTGTCATAATGAATTACTCTTTTACTGTTGTTCAAAATATAATTGTTTCTCTTTTTAACTCGTATCAGTGAATGACCCCCCGGAAAAGATCAAATGGGAAAGTCTAGAAAAATACCGCAGGCGCGAAAACATCTAACTTTACATGCCCAACTGCGCGCACATTTTATTATTTGCGCCGCGCATACTAAACTGGAAACTCATAAAATTTTAAAATTTCAAAAAACGTTGAAAAAGGTCCCGAAAAACGTTACGTGGAACCAGGGTGAAGGTACACCACACCCCAATCAGTAACGTGGATCTGAACCTATTATGAAAGTATGTTGTGGTCCTTGTATTTGGTTTATTGGAGTGTGCAGTCGACGGGAAGTTTATGATTATATTTCAGTATTTATATGAAACTGCAATCCGACAAAACTTTTCAACACTACTTTAAACAAATTAATTTGAGGCGTGAGCCTCTGGCAAGCGCAAAGGTTGCTCAATATTATACATTTCCTGGCCCATTTACTACTTACATTTCACCATGTCCCCTCGGGTTCTATCTATAAAAACGGTTAATTAACACATGAAATCATTTCAGAGTTAAACATAGAACCCCAGCGGACCACAGCCGGGACAACAACTTCGGTCAGTAGCAAATCAGATGCTTTTACACAATTCCCAGATGGGGCAAATACAAGGAGTGATTCGGAACGAAAATTAAAGTAAGTATAACATACTTCGACCATCTGTGATTAAAGTTATTTCATCGGGAAATTTCGTCTAATACCATCACATCAGATCTGTTTAAATGTTACTTGTTTACTATAATGTAAATCTTTCTGTCTAGGTGGTGCGATTGGGCGAGGCTAGTTTGTACCAACAGCGGCAGGGCAGGCAGAAAGTTCTCAAATCCACAGGGAATTCAAAGTTTAAACACGCCTGAAATAATCGGTAAGAAAATTATGATGACTCAATTGACGTTTCTAGACTCGACTAGACCGAGTATATGAACAATACAGCAGGAACCGACCTAATCAGGAAATACTGGTCCCTGATTGGCTGATAACCAGTCACGTGACCTAAATAATGAGTTCTGATTGGTTGTTGTCTTTGGTCACGACCGCGCCCTAACTTGCTTCCTGACTAGACCGAGCGGCCTCGAGTATGAGCAATACAATTCGAATGACCCTTCTATCTACAACCGTTCTTTCAGGTTACTCTCCCACTCTGACATCGTGTCTGAGAGGACGACCAATGAGAAACACATTGAGAGAAGCGGATAGAGTGTCAGAACACTTCCAGCATCACGGAAATAAAAGTTCTTTCACCTACCTTCTTTTAGATTCACGATACCCCCCCCCTTTCTCTCCTCTTCACTTTTCTCTCCCTTGGCCTTCCCTCTTCTTCACCCATTCATAAATTAACTAGGTGTAGTGAATTTTCCTTTCATTTTCTTACTATCTTTCTTTTCTTTAAATTACGGTCATCCTCCTCAGTACAGTGATTTCCTTAATCCTTTAATCAAATCCCATCCTTTCAGAATCTTCCATGTCGAGCCAGCAAGCTGCCACTTCAAGAGAGTTTTAGAGTCTTCTGTTCCTCATTATTCCACGTGGGAAGGGGCAAGAGAACCCGTCCCCTGGCTCATCTAACCGAGGCATCGAGGAGAACCAAGGTGAGGATTTGAAACTTTTATATGACTCACTTTAGGCCCACCACTGCACTTACCCCGTACTAACCCCTCAATAACCTCACTACTAAACCCTCTCACTAACCCCTCTCGTTAACCCCTTTCATTAACCCACCACTAACTCACCCCTAACCCACCACTAACCACTCACTAACCAACCTCTAACACCTTCCAGGACACAGGTAAAACGCGGCGTGTCCGATCTCTCTGGAACGGGGGTTATGGAGTGGTCAGTATTCACCTGAATGAGCACATAAGCCCTGAGGAGGCCCTAACTCGACAAGCTCTTATCACATCCGCCGTGGGTAAGTTCACTGAGTACTGAGTAATAGGGAAACGAGGTTTAGTGGGGAGAGAGAGAGGTAGATAGGTGAGTACGTAGGGAAATGAGGTTTAGTGGAGCTGAGAGAGGTAGGGAATTGAGAGTTAGAGGAGATGTAGAGAGGAAAGTTAGGGGAGATTTATTTTATTCATTTGTTGATCTGTAATTTGCCTTGTGATACTATCCCCTTCAATAAGTCACACACTTCCAATGAGATCTGAGAATTTCCCCACCCTTAAACCCCTCCCCATTTTCCAGGTCTCCAAAACTTGACCAATATCCGCGGTGGAGCACTTCATCCTCCCTTCAACGAGTGGCACAGAGACCTTTGTTGTACTTCTCTTTAGGGCGATGCTTGAATATCTTCACTCGGGGGAACGATTGTGGTTCAAACATGATATTGTATGAAGAGAGCTACTGCACGACTCTCTGGGAGGGGACAATTTGTATATTGGTCAAGAATGGACATTAATTGTTGTTTTGATAAGTGTGTGTGGGGTAAATGCAGTGAAACCCGTCTGATGATACAACTGCAGTCCCACTGCAGTACTGATATGGGCGACTAAATGACGGACTATCACTTGTCAGAGCATTGGCCTGACATATGACGGATTATTGTCGCAGTTAGACAGATCACAGCAAGATGGACCCTTTTTATTTCCCCATCAACATACTAATTAGGTTTATTATCTGATGATAGAGACTGTTGTTAATTGAGTCTGACCCAAACCACACACTATGAGATCAGCTAATAGCTGAGTTATGTTAAATTTAAATCCCGTTTTTACTAACCGTTTCAAAATGAATTGAGTTAGATAATGATAAAAGAGAATTATAGTCCTAGAATTGGTTATACACATCCTTATTTTCGAAAGATTGACTTGTTGATATTCAGTAACCTTAAATCTACAATTAGGGCGCGCACAGACTGCCCAATATTGCCCTTGCCCAAAATCTTGCCCATGTAAGCAAGATTTTGTCCAAACTCATAACATATCGAAAACCACTGAACCCGACTAATTTTGATACGCTAAATCACGTAAGCAACTTTTCCAATCCATCTGGGATCGGAAAAGTGGCTGTGCGACTTGGGCAAGATTTTGGGCATGGGCAGTCTGTGCGTACCCTTACAAAATCTACCAAGGAATACAAAAAGTATTTTAATTCGGCTTTCTAGTCCGATTCCCGAGAATTTAAAACTAAAAGGCTGTTCTTTCTCCCCTCGCTACCTTCAGTTATTGTTTTTGTCACAATGAATTACTCTTTTACTGTTGTTCAAAATATAATTGTTTCCCTTTTTAACTCGTATCAGTGAATGACCCCCCGGAAAAGATCAAATGGGAAAGTCTTGAAAAATACCGCACGCGCGAAAACATCTAACTTTACATGCCCAACTGCGCGCACATTTTATTATTTGCGCCGCGCATACTAAACTGGAAACTCATTAATGAAATTTTAAAATTTCAAAAAGGTCCCGAAAAACGTTTGACATAGGGATCCCTAATAAAGTTGTGACTTGTCACTGTAGTCTTGCGGAGTGACTTATGTAACTTGTCACCACGTGGTGCGCGTGCCAAAACCAGCATGGTTCCCACCGCGCGGCACCTCGGCGCAGCGCAAACCATGCGGTGACAAGTCACAATCGCGCCTCCGCAAGAGTTGCTAAGCGTTGCCAAGCCGCGCCGCAACGGGAACCACGTTTTTTGGCCGCGCCGCGAGTGAACCATGCTGGTTTTGGTGCGCGTACCACGCGGTGACAAGTTACATAACTCACTCCGCAAGACTACAGTGACAAGTCACAACTTTATTAGGGATCCCTAT
>AVPN01000144.1:15459-25807 GCA_000695325.1 Pleurobrachia bachei | reverse complement strand
CGGATAGACCATTTCAAGGCCTAACCCCAACCCAAACCCCAGCCCTAACCCTAACCCTACTCGAGCCCTAACCATAAAAGCCTTTTTTCAGCATCGGCGCAAACACCCAGATTTTAACGTTTTCCGGCACTTGGCGGTGCTCCGTGCCTAGCTGGTACAGTCCCATACGCGCTTAAAAGAGCATATACCGTATGCCAAGGGAACATGGAAAAGTGAAAAATCCTGATTTCGCGACTGGCGACCCGGAAGGCGGAAGCCCACAGCAAATCCTGGCGGGGGTGTGAAGCGGATTTCATTTCTATGCATATACTTATCCAAATACTTGCCTAATTAGGAAGTCATTCTTTCTCACTCGACAACTTACAAAACGATGTAAAGACACCATGTGGAGAGATCAATTAACCAAAAATAGAGCAGCACACATCACGGAATCCGAGGAACTAAAACAGAAGCGTACTGAATTCCTCTTTGAAAAGAAACATACAACAAAGCGGAAAGGGAAGAGAAAGCGTGGTAGTTCACCTGGCATCAAGTTAAACATGCCCGTTGTAGTTGGAGGTTAGTAGTTTCTGTTTTGTGGTAGTTGGAATTATTCGAGATATAAGTCAATTAAACTTAGTTTGTCCATACACTCATTTCAACTCAAATAGAAAAAGAGACTAGTACCAAGTGTGGCACCACACTTTTTTAATTTGGTTCCATCCCAGTTGTTATCTAAACCAAACAATTTAACATATAATTGTTTCCTCCCACCAGTTGGTATGTCGAAAGGTCGGCTGTCACGGGGATTGAGTAACAGTTTATCTAACGCCGGTGGGGTACTTCACGGGATTGTTCCCACAATACAAAAAGTACAAGACCAAATTAACAGAGATCTTGAGAAACAACGGGTGGACCTATCTAGTATAAAGGTACAGCTAGTAGAGACCCTCCTATCTCCATGGTAACGGAATACTCTACTTAGTTACCATGGTAGCAATTATGCCTACCCCCTTCATTTTATCTGTAAAACGGTGGTGGAAACTGCAGTTACCGTATAAAATTTTGTAAATTTTCTTGTTTTCAATTCACTCTTTCATTTCTCACTAAAACAGAGGTCCCCCATGTATTTACAGGGTCCCCCGACGTATCGAGATATTCCAAAGCCCGACTTTAAACCGATTGTGTTAAAAAAGGAGAGAATAATACCTAACAAGGAAAACCAACCAGCAAACAACAGACCACGCAGGGAATCTGGACATCACCCGCGGAAACTGTCTGCTGCCCCAAAATTAATTGAATATCAGCATAATCGTGTTACAAAACCACGGTCAAATCAGGATGGGGTACGTGAAAAACCACGTGGATCGTCCAATCAAGTTGAGGAAATGTTTGAAATGGCGAACAGGCTGATTGCCAAGTCTGTTACTGAAGCGTGGCCTACATTGGATTATGAGAGGAAATTACAGGATAAACTTTGCAAACAAATGAAGGTAATAGTCGCATGTTGTACTCACACTGATAGTTATCAGTTACCAATAGCTAGCTTATAAGCTAGCTATTGGTAGCTGAGCTCAGCTATTATAAACAGCTGTAGGGCAAATTTCATGTTTGTCTTTCATGATACCACTCATGTTTAATGACCCATTCTATGCCCAATCTAGACGGCCCAAGAAAAGTTAAAAAGCAAGACGGACCAGCAATGTCTAAGTGGTGGAAGCTCTACCAACCTCAACCAACCCTTCCATAATTGGTCAATTGAGGTATTTTAATCCCGGTGGAGTAATTAGTGACCTATTTACCGTATTACTAATTAGTGACCGATTTCGGATTTACCCTAAATGATAAAGGGTCAAGCAAGAACATTCTAACCCATTGTTTATCCAGGATTTGGAACACAGCGACTTCAACAAAAGTTTTTGTAAGACAATTAAAAGGACTTTTGCAAAGGATGCATCATTCAGGTAATTACCACCATATATGGGCATTGGGCATACTACGTGACTTTAAAACCATATATGGGCATACTACGGAGTATGTAAGCTAAACACCATATATATGGGCTTAACACCACATCGCCCCCTTTTTAGTGAGCCGACGATGGGTGTGACACGTGGTCTCTTTAGGAAACGGGAACGTGGCGAACCTTCCAGCGCAACCTCTCTCATGGTGAGTTCTGAGTTACGCTGTTCTATTAATCGGAGGACACATCAAAATATGGTTTTACATATATGGTCTAGGGGCTAGGGCCCCTTTTCAATCGATTCAAACGATTCAAACGATTCATCATGTTTACACTGCGTTAAAAACCGTAGTTTGTATAAAATATCACTGGTTTCATATATATCTCAATTCTCATTAACAAACAGCCTGAAACTATCAAATTTAAATCCTATCCCTGAATCGAGCTGTGATCATCTTTTAGACGTTTTCTTTTTCACTGACTCTTTTTTCTTAACTGTCGCTTTTCCAACCCCCTCCGAGGTCTTTTTTCCAGGCCCCTCAGAGCTTTTTTTACGTGCCGAATCGGCCCGACTAGCCTTTTTTCGGGCAGTCAGTCCTCGGGGAAAACTCGTCTCCGCCTGAGTGAAAGGAAACAGAGAAATTAATAAGACAGCGACTATTGAGGGAGATACAAGAGAGATACAGAACATGGTTATTGGTTGCCTTGGTCGAGCCTTGGTCGAGCCTTGGTCGAGCCCCTCGACAAGAGTCAAAACAAGCATATTATAGGGCAAGCTCCGAGTTCCGACTCTACATAGTAAAATACACTTTATACCTCAGGTTCCCCTGCAAGGGCTATTTCTCCCTCTCCTGATTTATTCATGAAGATGTTCAGTTTGATGTTTTCCTTTTCTTTCATGTTCAGGTTGACTGTCACCACCGTCCTCTTTGCTGATGTAACCTGAGGATAATTAGTTATATATTTAGGATGATTAATTAGAGGATAATTAGTGATGTCACCTGCAATTAGAGGATAATTCCCCCCCCCCCACGTCCCCCCGAATAATTAGACTCAGGAACCGACCAAATCAAGAAATACTGGGCTAAAAAAGTCCCAGAAAAAGTGTTTCTCTCTCACCTGAGTACTGGTATTCTCAGTAAAAGTTCCCACACTCTGTGCCATCACCATTTCACTGGTCCCCAACTCGGTCGGGGCCGATAACACTGGTGTTAGGGCTCTGGAGGTTGTTGAGCTCTGGGTCTGGGTTGTTCCGCCGGGTGCTGACATTGTTGGGGTCACGGCCCTGTTAAATTGGGACAATCCTCCAATACCTGAAGATGAAGAAATTTATGGAGGAAGTTAAATTGAGGCTGTTATATTATGTTTTGTACTGTGAAAGGTCTCTTTTCTACTGGGAGTGACAGGATGAGTTAGTCAAACTTGTTGTACCTGATCGAGGAGTCAGGAGAACTCCACCGGGGATTTGAGATCTCGTTTCCATGACAAGACCAGGTGTTACATTAGCGTACTCCATGCACTGTGCGTCTGCATCTACCACCGGTATTTCTGTGCAGGTTTCCTCTGGTGAGAGGCGTCTGTTACTGATCTGTTACTGATCGATCTGTTACTGATGGTCAAGTAACGATCTTAAGTAAAGAATGAAAACGTTGAAAAAAAGTTAGCATGACATGTTTGTTTGTACCTCTGCTTTCGGCTGATTTTAATTTCCTTAGCATACTCTGAGCAAAGATTCCCTCCAGATCGTCTTTTGTGTAGGGATTTTCCCTGTGAACCCTATTCTTGAAGTAGAGACAAATTCCCAGGCCAGTAGCTGTCAAAGAAACGAGAAACAAACCTAAAGTATCAAGGATTAGTCCACTACTGTTCTAGATAACTCCCACCATTAAAACTCCCTGACTGATAAAAATATGAAACTGGGACCGTTGGTTATTGTGAGGGACCGTTGGTTATTGTGAGGGACCGTTGCAATAACACCCCCTGGCAACCAATAACACTCCCTAGCAGTCAATAACACTCCCTGGCAACCAATAAAGCTCCCTGGCAGTGTTATTGTGAGGGACCGTTGGTTATTCACTCCCTGGCAACTAACTCCCACAACTGACCTGCTGCGATGGCTCCCAACAACGTAGACGATGACGTGAGACAACAGGCCGTGTCATCTTCACAGCAAGTCTGGAAACTGGCACACTCAACCTGACAAAGACCCTCCACAGAGTGGAGAAGGAGTCCCGCCAGGGTAACTAGAAAAAAGGGCACAGTCATCATCACGATGATGAGAATTGCGAAACAACTGTGGGTCGAGAGACAGTGTGTGCGTTCGAGTCTCTCACATGCATCTACATGCAGCGCAATCCAAAGTTTTTAACAGCTCCCCTTCTGTATCATCTTCTTTTCATCTCTGTATCTCTCTCTCTCTCTCTATCTTTCTGTCTCTCTTTCTCTCCCTTTCCGATGCATCTCTTGCTCTTTCTCTCATTTTCTTATTCTTCCCTTCTTTCTCTTTTTCGGCAATGAGTGCTGCTATTCAAAGGAGCAAGGAAGTACGATAGAATGATAGAGAGATAGAGATAGAATGATAGAGAGAAAGAGATAGAATGATAGATATAGAGAGATAGAATGAATCCCCCTTTCTTTCTTTTCTCTCCCCCTCACTTTTCTATCCTGCATAGTTTTAGATTACACATTGTTAAGGTGAGTTTTATCCCAGATTGCACGTGTTCACGTCAATAGTACGTCGTGTCACATTTTATAGGTAACACATTTGCAGGGCGAGAATCATCGTCAGGAGGTTCTTTCATTCCTTACAATTCTATTATTATACAGTCGGACCCCGATATAGTGGCATCCTTGGGGGAAGATTATCCTGTCAGTTGTCACTATACCGGGGTCAAATACTGTTAATTTCCTATACCGGGGGAACATTATCATGCCACCCGGTCGGGGTGCCACTATATTTAATATTCGGTACAGAAACTTTCCTTGTGAATTTTTTAAACAATCCCCCACCCTTTCAGAGCGAGCAAAGTGATAGTGGATGTGAAACCATGGACTTTCTTGACACCATACTGGATAAACCAACGCCAAACTTTCCCGCACGAGGTATTAATATAAACAAAGTCTGATTTTTGTCACAGCACTGTCAATTGCCCAAAACAATCCCCCACGATTCCCCTGTCTTAACCCCTAAAGACCCAAAAAATAAAACTCAAATCCCTCAGATTTGACAGTTCGAGGTATAAGACACGATTTTTTGGATGAGGTCGACAGGTTATACAATTTCGAACCTGTCTCGGACAAGAAATTGCCTTTTTATGAGAGACCGAATCTTCAGAAAGTTCGAAGACCCGCGAAGTCATTCTACCGGCAGAAAGATTGGTTCAAATGATCTGAGATCCTATGAGATACTATGTTTCTGGCCCACCCTGTGTCTAGTGTTATCATGACGTGGTAGTTTTATAGTCTTGGCTACGCCTGAACTATATGATATGAGCTGTACTGGTTGATTTGTATCAAATTTTAGTCGGTAAATAAAAGGAAATGTCTAAGAGTAATCATTATTTGTGTGTGTGTGTTGAAAAACTAATTAATTATTACATACTTTGTTATGTTAACATAACTGTTCTAAAAATCTTCTCGATATCCTGTGAGTTAGGGAAAACCAAGCATAGGGGTGGCGGAATGAATGTTTCTCTAGGGGACAGTGGCTTGGCTGAGAAAAATTGTTATTTTATAAGTCTCCAGTGCTTTTTGTGCATCGAATAAAATTATGGTCACATACGTCAAACTTGGAGACTCCAAGTTGGAGTTCTTCTCTTTTTGACGAAATCTGAGCCCCTAAGTTTGATATTTTCAGGGAATTAGAGAACTTGGTTCTGCAGTCCGCCACTCCTTTGAGAGATAGGAAACGAGTTTTAGAGAAGTTTGATTTATTATTATCCTAATTTTCCTGTTGTGAAATTGTGTACACTATATTTCCTGCAGCATGCTTGATATGATGATGCTATTTACCCATTGTGTCTATGTTTTCTATTTTTCAATTTCTATTGTTCAATATGTGTTATTCATTATTACAGTCCCATATAAACAGTAATTAAAGGGGTATCTTGACATTTTGTCTTATCGGCAAACCAGGCTCTGAAGATTCCCACAACTGTTATGTTTGGAACGCGCGGAGCGTTGCTTGTGTGAAAACACTGAGTTTTCTGCGCCGGCCTCCTTTTCGATATAACTCCTGCGCGCACTAACTGTCACGCGCAAAGATTTTGTGCGCACCATAGACCCGCGCCGCGCGTCCTTGTTTAAAATATTGAATTTTTTAGAAATCACGCGACGTTTTTTTTTTGTTGAATTCCCCCCGCCCCCCGAATAATTAGACTCAGGAACCGACCAAATCAAGAAATACTGGGCTAAAAAAGTCCCAGAAAAAGTGTTTCTCTCTCACCTGAGTACTGGTATTCTCAGTAAAAGTTCCCACACTCTGTGCCATCACCATTTCACTGGTCCCCAACTCGGTCGGGGCCGATAACACTGGTGTTAGGGCTCTGGAGGTTGTTGAGCTCTGGGTCTGGGTTGTTCCGCCGGGTGCTGACATTGTTGGGGTCACGGCCCTGTTAAATTGGGACAATCCTCCAATACCTGAAGATGAAGAAATTTATGGAGGAAGTTAAATTGAGGCTGTTATATTATGTTTTGTACTGTGAAAGGTCTCTTTTCTACTGGGAGTGACAGGATGAGTTAGTCAAACTTGTTGTACCTGATCGAGGAGTCAGGAGAACTCCACCGGGGATTTGAGATCTCGTTTCCATGACAAGACCAGGTGTTACATTAGCGTACTCCATGCACTGTGCGTCTGCATCTACCACCGGTATTTCTGTGCAGGTTTCCTCTGGTGAGAGGCGTCTGTTACTGATCTGTTACTGATCGATCTGTTACTGATGGTCAAGTAACGATCTTAAGTAAAGAATGAAAGCGTTGAAAAAAAGTTAGCATGACATGTTTGTTTGTACCTCTGCTTTCGGCTGATTTTAATTTCCTTAGCATACTCTGAGCAAAGATTCCCTCCAGATCGTCTTTTGTGTAGGGATTTTCCCTGTGAACCCTATTCTTGAAGTAGAGACAAATTCCCAGGCCAGTAGCTGTCAAAGAAACGAGAAACAAACCTAAAGTATCGAGGATTAGTCCACTACTGTTCTAGATAACTCCCACCATTAAAACTCCCTGACTGATAAAAATATGAAACTCCCTGGCAACCAATAACACTCCCTGGCAACTAACTCCCACAACTGACCTGCTGCGATGGCTCCCAACAACGTAGACGATGACGTGAGACAACAGGCCGTGTCATCTTCACAGCAAGTCTGGAAACTGGCACACTCAACCTGACAAAGACCCTCCACAGAGTGGAGAAGGAGTCCCGCCAGGGTAACTAGAAAAAAGGGCACAGTCATCATCACGATGATGAGAATTGCGAAACAACTGTGGGTCGAGAGACAGTGTGTGCGTTCGAGTCTCTCACATGCATCTACATGCAGCGCAATCCAAAGTTTTTAACAGCTCCCCTTCTGTATCATCTTCTTTTCATCTCTGTATCTCTCTCTCTCTCTCTATCTTTCTGTCTCTCTTTCTCTCCCTTTCCGATGCATCTCTTGCTCTTTCTCTCATTTTCTTATTCTTCCCTTCTTTCTCTTTTTCGGCAATGAGTGCTGCTATTCAAAGGAGCAAGGAAGTACGATAGAATGATAGAGAGATAGAGATAGAATGATAGAGAGAAAGAGATAGAATGATAGATATAGAGAGATAGAATGATAGGGGGAAAGAAAGAAAAGAGAGGGGGAGTGAAAAGATAGGACGTATCATTTAGATTACACATTGTTAAGGTGTCAAAATAGGGTCTAACGTGCACAAGTGCAGTTATCATGCAGCACAGTGTTTTTATAGGTAACACATTTGCAGGGCGAGAATCATCGTCAGGAGGTTCTTTCATTCCTTACAATTCTATTATTATACAGTCGGACCCCGATATAGTGGCATCCTTGGGGGAAGATTATCCTGTCAGTTGTCACTATACCGGGGTCAAATACTGTTAATTTCCTATACCGGGGGAACATTATCATGCCACCCGGTCGGGGTGCCACTATATTTAATATTCGGTACAGAAACTTTCCTTGTGAATTTTTTAAACAATCCCCCACCCTTTCAGAGCGAGCAAAGTGATAGTGGATGTGAAACCATGGACTTTCTTGACACCATACTGGATAAACCAACGCCAAACTTTCCCGCACGAGGTATTAATATAAACAAAGTCTGATTTTTGTCACAGCACTGTCAATTGCCCAAAACAATCCCCCACGATTCCCCTGTCTTAACCCCTAAAGACCCAAAAAATAAAACTCAAATCCCTCAGATTTGACAGTTCGAGGTATAAGACACGATTTTTTGGATGAGGTCGACAGGTTATATAATTTCGAACCTGTCTCGGACAAGAAATTGCCTTTTTATGAGAGACCGAATCTTCAGAAAGTTCGAAGACCCGCGAAGTCATTCTACCGGCAGAAAGATTGGTTCAAATGATCTGAGATCCTATGAGATACTATGTTTCTGGCCCACCCTGTGTCTAGTGTTATCATGACGTGGTAGTTTTATAGTCTTGGCTACGCCTGAACTATATGATATGAGCTGTACTGGTTGATTTGTATCAAATTTTAGTCGGTAAATAAAAGGAAATGTCTAAGAGTAATCATTATTTGTGTGTGTGTGTTGAAAAACTAATTAATTATTACATACTTTGTTATGTTAACATAACTGTTCTAAAAATCTTCTCGATATCCTGTGAGTTAGGGAAAACCAAGCATAGGGGTGGCGGAATGAATGTTTCTCTAGGGGACAGTGGCTTGGCTGAGAAAAATTGTTATTTTATAAGTCTCCAGTGCTTTTTGTGCATCGAATAAAATTATGGTCACATACGTCAAACTTGGAGACTCCAAGTTGGAGTTCTTCTCTTTTTGACGAAATCTGAGCCCCTAAGTTTGATATTTTCAGGGAATTAGAGAACTTGGTTCTGCAGTCCGCCACTCCTTTGAGAGATAGGAAACGAGTTTTAGAGAAGTTTGATTTATTATTATCCTAATTTTCCTGTTGTGAAATTGTGTACACTATATTTCCTGCAGCATGCTTGATATGATGATGCTATTTACCCATTGTGTCTATGTTTTCTATTTTTCAATTTCTATTGTTCAATATGTGTTATTCATTATTACAGTCCCATATAAACAGTAATTAAAGGGGTATCTTGACATTTTGTCTTATCGGCAAACCAGGCTCTGAAGATTCCCACAACTGTTATGTTTGGAACGCGCGGAGCGTTGCTTGTGTGAAAACACTGAGTTTTCTGCGCCGGCCTCCTTTTCGATATAACTCCTGCGCGCACTAACTGTCACGCGCAAAGATTTTGTGCGCACCATAGACCCGCGCCGCGCGTCCTTGTTTAAAATATTGAATTTTTTAGAAATCACGCGACGTTTTTTTTTTGTTGTTGCTTCGGGCTAAAACATTAACAGGGTCTGGAGGTCCTTCGGGAGCTGACTCAGATTTATGGAAACACATACTGTTATCAAAGAAGCTGAGCCCGTCGTCAACTGAGTTAGCTCAGGCTATTGCCACCTTCGCTGTTAAGATAGCTACAGAAACAATCGACCCGAAACATATAACATCCTATGTAGCGTCCCGGCTAGTTCCACTGAGCAAGAAACCAAGCGGTATCAGACCAATTGGGATCGGTGAAATACTTAGAAGACTGGTGGGCAAAGTTATCACTCGAGCTCTAAAACCGGACATTATTGAATGCACAGCACCAATTCAACTGTGTGCAGGACTCGAAAGTGGTGTGGAGGCAGCTGTTCACGCAGCAAGAGATTTATTTGAGAGTGAAAATTGTGAATGTATATTGCTTGTCGATGCTAGTAACGCATTTAACTCTTTAAACCGTGTGTCAGCATTGAATAATATTAACTACACTTGCCCTGAATTTGAATTATATTTGAAAAATACATACGGTTTAACTGCTGATCTCTTCCTATGCGATGGCATGACCCATGAGACTATGAAATCAGCCGAGGGTACAACCCAGGTAGACACTGCAGCGATGCCTATGTATGCTTGTTGCCTAATGCCCCTCATTCGCTCCCTGAAGGACTCCTCCCTTACTCAAATATTCTATGCCGATGATGGACTGGGTGGAGGCAAACTCTCGTCAGTGAAATCATGGTGGGACAAAATTAAGAGTGACGGACCGGGATATGGGTACCTTCCTAACCCCGGAAAAGCTTGGCTTATTGTGAAACCCCAATATGAAGAAACTGCAAGGGAAATTTTCACCGATGTCAACATCACCACAGACGGCCAACG
>AVPN01000143.1:28300-52144 GCA_000695325.1 Pleurobrachia bachei | reverse complement strand
CTTGAGTCAGTGCCCCACTGTCTCCCTGGGGGTAACCTAAAAGTGTTATCTCTGCATGATAACAAGATAACTGATATCGGACAACTCGCCTACCTGACCAGGCTGAGGTGAGTTAACATGAGTTAAAACGTGGGCCCATTTTCCTTAGTTCTACTGATTGGATTATTTCATATATTTTCGTTTGTTCACTTTGTCTTTGTTTTCTCACTATTATATTCTTGCAAAAAAACTTTCGATCGTGGATATATGGTATCGTGCCGATGCCATTATATCCCTGGAATTTTCGTGGGTTGACCGTACCCACTGTAGCATCAGCCTAATCAGCTACACGGCTATGGGATTCTGATCACGCACAGGAGAGAGATAGTGCATGATCAGAGCAGGCACAGAGAGCTCAGTGGATTGGTTAGAAAGATCCTGACAATCACAATGAGCTCCCCCCATAGGGGTGAGGGGCGGAGGAGGGGGGAGGTATAAAATGAGGGTCATCACGCCTCAGAGGTAAAATCACGCTCCCCTTGCTCCCCCGTCACCCTCAATAAAATCTCCATCTTGGTATCCGGTAGGTGGGTTCAGGTGGTTCGATTTGTCTTCTTCTCGGAGGACGGGGTGGGTGCCAGCTGCTTCGGCCCAAGGCCCGCAAGGGGTCTTGGAGAGCTGGTGTCACTTTGCCTCTTACTCTATCTGAACTGCGAAGTCAGGAGATGGTTCAACAGGTCTCGGCCCCTTTGGATGTTCCATAGGAATTTCCTCGGATATCTGCTCCATAGGGGCAGAAAGGACAGTAATGATGCTGTTGTTCGATGAGTTAGTTGACCTGGGAGAGGATATTTCAGTCATCCTGGGGCTTGTAACTGGTGTAATGACTGTCCCCATTTCTGAGGTTTCCTTGAGAGTCTGGGTTGTAGAGGTGTGGTACACCGGAGTCTTTTTCTTTAGCTCGTACTCGACCACTGCTTTTAGCCTCTCCAATCCAGCGGTTACAGATGTCATCCTTTTCATAATATTTTCAGTTATCAATCTCCCGTTATCAGCGACAATTTTGCCTTTTTCAATGTCGCGCTGGTACATTGGTAGTAGTCGGGCACTATTGGCGGTTATAGTCCTCCCAATGTGGATAAACCCAAGCACCATGACTAGTGCGAGGGCCAGTAGTGCCACGGAAAGCAAGATGATGTCTTCGGTGAACATTTTTGCTTTTTTATCTTTGATTTCTTTGGTTTGCTGGTATTTGTCAATTGTCGTTAGTTGATTTCTGGTAGATGGAAGAACAACAACAAAGCGATATCGAATAGCGGGGGGTTCTGCACGTGCTAAAATGAACATACCTTGTGGACTGGGTTACCATGGTAACACGTGCAGCCCACTGATGGGGCGTTTGTCACACCCTAACGTGGGGTGAATGGGGTGACCCATTTTATTTGTTTTGTTGGGTTAAGCTATACAACACATTTTATAAGGTGTTCAACCAAGTTTCGAACCGGGAAACAATAGGGGGCTAGAGTGTGTCCACATGTTTTGTTTTTTTAGACTCCACTATGTGTTATATGCAAGTACATATGTGTGTGTGTGTGTACTGTGTGTGTGTGTGTGTGTGACGTGAGTGGCCTCAAAACATAACATGACTGGCCCTATAATAAGTGGGGAATAAGTGATTGATTATACACACACTGTGACGTTGCATACGAAATAATGCTCTCAACAAATATTTCAAATACAAAACGATGTTATTTTTTTAAACTCAGATTAATACTCCAATATCCAACCCCAGGTACCTAGAAGAGATCACTCTGGAGGGTAACAGGTGCTGTACTGGATCTACTAAGGGGACATACCAGACCTTTGTGGCAATGTGTTGTTCCAATGTGACTACAATAGATGGAATATTAGTTACCGATACTCTAAGGTTGGTAGATATTACTTGTTAATTAAAATATCAACTCTGTTTTCTGTTAGTTAACCGTCCCCACGGCCGACACATTCCTTCCCCCAACCATGTTGAATCTTCGCAATCCAATGACTGACACAGCGTTCTCAATACAAATCTCCCGCCTGTAACCACACTTGCAGGAGGGCGCGCTGTGTTTCTTATGTTGCGAGCAGTGCGCGACCGTACCTTCCGTCCCCTGTTCCCCCAACCGTCTCCAGCTAGCTGTGTGACATGTGTGCAATTTAAAAGCTGTTCCAATCATGTATACCTTGTGCGTGTTTAACATAACACATAACACTAGGCAAGAAGCGGAGGAATTAGCATCTAAAATGAGACCTGTACCAGCGGATGAAGGGACAGCAGAAATTGAACCAATAAATAGTAAACGGTACGATTAATTTTATCTTCACTAAATAATTTTTTTACTATAATAATTCCTAACCCCTGGTACTTCTAAAACTACTAAAAACCTACCTCTCTAGGTATCCAGTTGTTGAAGAGACCCAGGTATCTTCACAGGAACACCTTGAAATAGCTGTTACAGGTAAATAATGGGTGATTGTGAAGCAGTTATTATTTGTATTATTTGTAATATTTGTTGAATCTACTCCACATATTCACTGCCAGCTGTTTATTCAAAACAATGATACCACAGAACCAGAGCTGGATAGCGAAAGTATTCACATCTCCATTGAAAGTGGGGTGTGTTTTGAACAGTACTGCGGTACTGAGGGAGATGTAACTAGCTTTGAGGAGGACTTATCTGAGATTGGGGAGGGAAGTCTCTTTGAAGATTTGAGTAGAGTATCCTCACCTTTACTCTCTACTACACAGTATACACTCCCAAACCTTACGGAAAAAGGTTAGTCTTTGTTCAGTCTTCTTTTTACAATGCCAACCTAAATATAAAAGCTTGCTCATTTCTCTATCCCATCCAAACTACTTAGCCCTATACATAGCAATAACCCCTTCCCCTTAGCACACCGTTCCAATGAATTATGTGTTCGAACCCCGCGTTTACAAACGATATGTATATTGTATACTCCCATATGTCCCTGCCCTTATAACCCACTCCCTTTTCCAGAGTTGGCTGGTGTAGTCCGGATACAGTCGGTATGGAGAGGATGGTTGTCTAGACGGCACAACAGGCCTACAATTGGAGACATGGCCATCACCAGATACCAATCGGCTGTGGAACTCCTGACAAGCCAGGTTGAGCAACTCAACGCTGCACTCAAACGGGTAATTGGACAACCCTCGAATCCCTTTTTTAGTCAAATACCACTGCATATTATATCTCTATCAGCTATCAAATACCAACTATATCTTTAAACTATCTACTATTCTCCGATTTACAGTATTTTCCATCCCCCAGGAACGAGAAACATCTACCATGTATCGGCACATCATAGCTAACCTGGCAAAACGTACTGCCCAAGAAACTGCAACAGCCTCAACCAACACGCCTACCTGTGCCCCTCTCTCCACCTCCACCACTCAAACTGATGGTCTTATGAGCACTCTCCTAGCCTCCTTTTCCCTGCCACCACCTCAAGATGAAAGAGGAGCCAGTGCTGTACCACCCTCCCCACCAACCCACCACTCTGGTCTGTTTAGGTCGACTGGGAGTGAGTATGGTGTACCTCCCACCACCTCCCCACTGAGAGAGCGGCAGTACAACTCCCTACCGGGGTCTCCTCAACAACCAACTAGCACGGCCGCTGCTGCAGGCATGGTTAAGAACACGATTAATCTGATCAGGAACAGTCTAGAGAACAGGCTCGACAGTGGTGATGATATTGATAAGAACAGTAGTATGGATCAGTTTAAGTCAATTAGCCAGCTTTTGAATGAGTGAATTTTGGTGTGTTTTCACTAGTTGCATTTAATATGTTTTTGTAAAGTTTTTATTTAATTTTATGCATGGTGAAACAAGTCCTTTTTCAATCAGACTCTAAAACCCGTTTAATTTGGGCGATGGACGCTATTAAAATTAGCATGCGCTGCAGTCTCCTCATGCGCGCCTCCGAAACGGGGTGCGCGGCGGTTGCATGTCATGCACATGTCATAATTTATATCACTTTTGCGAAACTTTTTTCCTCGGCTCTCTTCCTTGGAATGCGCTGCAATCCCCTCATGCGCGCCACCCCGCATCTTGAAGGGCCTGCAGCGTATGCCAACTCTCTTCCTGGTTTTCCTTTGAAAAGCGCTGCCTTATCCCTGTGCACGTGACGCAGAACAGGTAGCCCCCCCCCACGGGGGGCTAGCAGCGTTTGCCAAGGTTTTCCTTAAACTCTCTGCGATATCCGGTGTTTCTGATAAGATAGAGACTTAATTAATTAGAATGACAATTTTAAGACCTTTCCAAAAGAGCCTGTATGAAGTTTCTCACCAGGAATCGGAGCCATCACTAGAAACATGAAAACAGGCCACAGGGGCGAACAGTGAAAGTAAATGAAAACGTAACTATGCTAAACAGTCTTGATGTTTAACAGGCATATTCTACCACATAATTATCCTGCATTGAAACAGCTCTAACCACTAAACAACTCACGCGTTTGAACCAAGTTAATTTTATTCCAATGTGTGAATTATTATATAGATTTACTAAATAGTCCAATGTCGCTGTTTTGATTGATAAGAAGTCCGAAGTGGATATGAGTCTCGCCCGTAGACCACAAGGTACATAATGCTATAATAAGGCTGAGGTTTGGTCTCCTGAACTGCTTTTCACTGAGGAATAAAGCGATTGACATCCTAGAACTTGCTGTAGATGAAGACTTGGATATTTTCGCACTCACTGAAACATGGATGAAAAAGGACGATGGTGCTCTCTGTGCTCTTTTCAAAGAAGCAGGTTTCAACATAGTATCACATCCACGTGTAGGTAGAGGAGGTGGTGTAGCATTAGTTACCAGAAGGAGGACTAAAACAAGTAAGTATTGTCACAAGTTTAAGCAGTTCGAATGCCTTGAGGTTCTCCTCAAAGAACCTACTAATACCAGGATAGTTGTCGTGTACCGGCCTGGTACCTCAGGCCAGTTTACTGCGTTTCTTGACGAACGAGAGGATTTGTTCCTGAAATTAGCAGAGAGGAAAGAGCGCTGCCTAATTTGCGGAGACTTCAATATTCATGTTGAGGACAACCTGGATCCCCAAACTCGAAAATTCAATGACCGTCGGAACCAGTTTGGTTGGAGCAATAAAATAACTGGACCGACCCACATCAAAGGAGGCACACTAGATCTTATCCTTACCCAGGATACTGCTCCAATCTCTGACACCAGCGGTGCCCCGTTCTGCAGCAACAAACTTGATGAAATCAATGAAGAGCATATTCCACTTTTGTTTCATGGAATGCCAGATGGAATCGATGTAACTGAGATAGATTCATACCCTGTGCCTCCTGCCCCAGACCACTATCTAGTAACGTGCACAGCAGGAATACCACTAAAGAAGAAGGACGATGAAGTATTAATGAAATGCAGAAATTTCAAAGAAGTTGACCCAACTTCCTTTCCTTCCGGTCGAGCAAAGAATCGTTTTCAAAATCTGCCTCTTGGTCTATAAATGTATACATGGACTTGTGCCTGAGTATCTCTCAGACATGATTGTACGCAGACAGCCGAAGACCAGAAAAGTTCGTCTTGATGATGACCTAACCCTAGTGGAAAAACGCCATGATACCAAATATCTTAACACTCAGAAGGCGTTCAGTGTATGCGGACCTAAGATTTGGAACAAACTACCTAAAAGCCTAAGAGAAGTATCATCTCTTGAAACTTTCAAACAAATGTTGAAAACTCATCTTTTCGCCCTCGCTTATCCAGATAGTAGCAGTGGTACTAACAAAGCGACTCAACCGCGCCCAGCGAAGGCCAAGATTTTAAACCCATCCTGCCCATAATATTAATCTTTGTCCATAGGTCCTGAGTTGACTAACTAAAGAAAAGACAAGACAAGACAAGATCCTTAAAGGCAAGCCCACACTCACAATCTAATCACAGCACCTCACTTTATTTTGCTACACCTTATTCTAATTTATTTTCTGATTAAAAATACTCTTAATCCACTAATTTATTATTTTTAATCACCCAATTAACTTATTAATTTTAATCAATGGTAATCTGTATTATTCAATCTGACTCAAGCTACCCAGCTGTCTTTACTTTTTTGTATTGATATTGTCCAACCCTAATAACTGCCTTTCCACTTCATCCACTCCTTTTCATTTTCAACTTGTTTCACTTCCCTCACACTATCTCAAACATGACTCCACCCGGCTCCACCCGACTCCACCCCGATTCTTACTAGTTAACAATATTATTATTACAATTATCTATCCTTTCTTTTTTATACTATATCGCATTTTTATCCTTTTTTCTTCTTTCCTTTGATTAAATCTTCTCTCCTCATTCTTATTTCTTGACCAAAATTAGCTTGAATGGCATTTCTCTGGCCCTGAGAAGGCCGCTATAGACGCGGTGTTAGTTTTAACGATAATCTCGGTGTTCTCTAAGTATATCTTTTAGTTCTAGTATAAACGAGTAGTGAACTAGCATATTTAACGCATGATAGCGGGATATAAATATTCGATATTATTATTATTATTATTATTTTTATGAGTGTGTCGATTGCAGATTGAAAGCCATGACCACAGATTGATAGGTTGTTAATGAGTCTATGAAAAAACACCCCTCAGGAGTACTAACTGATATCAGTGGAGTGCTAAAGGACGGGACTGAAGATGGAGATGATATTGCTATCTCACAGTCAGTTGATGCTTTCAAAAGGTAACAACTTGAATGCCATGACTTGCGATTGGTAATTTTTAGAAGTCTTTTGACAGGGAGGAAGTTTAGCTTTCTCCATCCGGTTGCACAAGATGAGTAGACGGGGTTTTATTGTCTCCCTATTTGGATAGGTTAATGGAATCTGGTATACCAACTGTTCTCTGTACGAACGAAAGTACTTATTCGACTGATCAAATGGCAGAAAAACTACAGAGAATTGGATTTCCAGTTTCCCCAGAAAAGATAATATCTCCCGTATCGGTTATGAAACAGGTTTCGATATTCTATAATATAACAGTTGTAAATACTGTTTTTTCTTCTTGAACAGAAATGTCACCTTTTTCTAAACCTCAACGAGTATTAAGCAGTGTGTTCTCCTCCACTTCCAGTTGATAAAAGATGAGGGTTACAGACCGTACTTCTTGGTGCACGAACGAGTTCAAGAGGATTTCGGGGAATCCAGTAGTGATCCAAATACAGTCATTGTTGGAGATGCAGAGGATGGATTTACATACGAAGCCATGGACAACACTTTTAGACATCTCGTTAAGGGTATAGTTTGCCTAGCTAGAATGTATTTCACGCGCCCCACAAATGTTAAGAAGGGTTAGAACAAGGGACAATTAAGTAAACTCACTGATCCGTTTCCTATTTTCCACCCAAAAAAAAAACAAATATTATGGTTCTATTAAATCGTTTTTTCAGGAGACAAGAAATTCTTTTGCTTGGGCAAAAGGTAAGTTCAACGTGCATGTGTGTCATGACGTTGGTTGCTATAAGTTTCTAACACATTGTTCAGTAAATTCTACAAGGATAAGAGGGTTGGTCTCAAGGTGGATGTTGGCTGTTTTGTGACTGGTCTTGAGGTAATAGTTGTCTAGTTTCAGTAACCTCTAAATTACTCCCTGTAAACCAGATATTACCACAAACATTACTATTTATAAATTTTATCCCCTTCCCTGGAACCCAGAGGTTAACACAAACATAGTTATTTATAAACCTTGCATCAAGTTTTTTACTCAATTTCAGTATTCAAGCCAATGCAAGGCGGAGTGTATCGGAAAACCAAGCGCCATGTTTTTCACACAAGCTGCCAAAATCTTAGGAATTCCACCTGATCAGGTACAAAAGAACCACCGGAACGCTATTTCTTGATCTCTCTCATAACTCTGTCTTAGTACGTCCATACTCCATTTGTTATGTACAGTCGGACCCCGATTTAGTGACCCCCGATTTAGTGACACCCCGATTTAGTGACAGGATAAATTTCCCCCGATATAGGAAAGTTACGGTATTTGACCCCGATTTAGTGCCAACCCCGATTTAGTGCCCAAAATAACGTGTATTTGACCCCGATTTAGTGGCCACACCGATTTAGTGACCAAAACCCTTTACCCCGATTTAGTGCCCTCCCCGATTTAGTGACCGAAACCCTTTCCCCCGAGGATGTCACTAAATGGGGGTCCGACTGTACTAACCCTCCTTTACATGTGCATTGTACATACAGCGCCCGAAACACAGTCTAACTAAGCAATACTCCATACCACTACCAATAGGTGATAAGTATTTCCCCCATATTATTACCACCATAGTGTGCTGACACAAGCCAACCACCACTTGTTATGTTCTAACCCTTCTTTACATTTTCACACGGGCGGGGCACCCAAAACACAGTCTAGCTAGACAACCACCACCCACAGTGTGTTATGATTGGAGATGACGTTGAGTCTGATATCGGTGGATCAATGGCTACTGGACTTCAGGGAATTCTTGTTAGGACAGGAAAATTCAGGTTCGAATTCAGTTATTTATTCAGGTTTTAGCTCGTCCTTTTATTTGTTTTTTGCCTTTCGGTGGGTGATGGGAGAGATGCTCCTTCGTGTAAATTGTTTTCTTCGTGTAGGCCTGAGAAAGATGAGAATCATGCTACGATAACCCCGACCATGATAGTGGATAACTTCAGTTGTGCCGTGGACACTATTCTCTCCTCACTCTGAGATCATTGAAGATGACCAACACCATCTCTAGTAACAACACCATCGACGGGGGACCCTCCTCAAACAAACGGTTTATGCGTGCTTGTTGGATGCGGGAAGTTAGGGGAGTGAGAGAGGAGAAAGAGGAGATAGAGAGAGAATTGTGTGGGACAGGACATGCGTGGGTAGCAGTGGCGTGTTCTCAATTTTCCTCTCTCTCTTACCCTCTTTATCTCTCATTTCTGGAGTGGGCGGTTTTATTCCGTATTGAGGGCTAAAGTTGTTGTTTTTTATTATTCAGTACTGAGTCCTATTATTGCGGGTTTTGTAATCAGTTTATTGTATCATTATGTATCATCATCTAACAATATATTTGCCTCAATATTCTAGATGGGATATTTGTCAACATTCCTGCTTTCCCCTTGCCTTGTTCGACCCTCCTTCCCCGCGCCCCGGGTTTGAACAAAACAACTTCCCCTTGGACGACCTCATGTATTTCTCAGAGATAAGTTCGTACTTACTCCTTGTTTTCTCATCTAGTATAGCAAACAGAATATGGCCGCTAGGAAAGTTACAGTGATTGGTAGTGGAAACTGGGGATGTGCGATTGCTAAAATTGTTGGATCCAATACTCCCCGACACCCCAGCCTTTTCGACAAAGAGGTATTAGAGAAAAGATTCCTCTCGAGAGTAGATATAAAAACTATTCCAGCTCCCTTATAGGATGATTTCAATTTACATGCGGCCCAATCAGATGTCATGAATAAAATGTAATGGATGAGATATCATGAATCAGAATTCAGATGAATAATTACATCTACCATCTTGAGTAACTAGAATCATTCCATTTTGCCAGGTGCGTATGTGGGTGTTCGAAGAGATGGTTAACGGTCAGAAACTCTCAGAAATGATCAACACAACCCATGAGAATGTCAAGTATTTACCGGGTGTAAAACTGCCTGAGAATGTAGTTGCTGTTACGGATGTGGTGGAGAGTGTCAAGGGAGCTGATATCCTTATGTTCTAACCCTTCTTTACATTTTCACACGGGCGGGGCACCCAAAACACAGTCTAGCTAGACAACCACCACCCACAGTGTGTTATGATTGGAGATGACGTTGAGTCTGATATCGGTGGATCAATGGCTACTGGACTTCAGGGAATTCTTGTTAGGACAGGAAAATTCAGGTTCGAATTCAGTTATTTATTCAGGTTTTAGCTCGTCCTTTTATTTGTTTTTTGCCTTTCGGTGGGTGATGGGAGAGATGCTCCTTCGTGTAAATTGTTTTCTTCGTGTAGGCCTGAGAAAGATGAGAATCATGCTACGATAACCCCGACCATGATAGTGGATAACTTCAGTTGTGCGGTGGACGCTATTCTCTCCTCACTCTGAGATCATTGTTCTACTGGTTGTGGTAGAGATCATTGTTGTGGTAGCTGCCCCCTGGGAGCTCAAACAAACGGTTTATGCGTGCTTGTTGGATGCGGGAAGTTAGGGGAGTGAGAGAGGAGAAAGAGGAGATAGAGAGAGAATTGTGTGGGACAGGACATGCGTGGGTAGCAGTGGCGTGTTCTCAATTTTCCTCTCTCTCTTACCCTCTTTATCTCTCATTTCTGGAGTGGGCGGTTTTATTCCGTATTGAGGGCTAAAGTTGTTGTTTTTTATTATTCAGTACTGAGTCCTATTATTGCGGGTTTTGTAATCAGTTTATTGTATCATTATGTATCATCATCTAACAATATATTTGCCTCAATATTCTAGATGGGATATTTGTCAACATTCCTGCTTTCCCCTTGCCTTGTTCGACCCTCCTTCCCCGCGCCCCGGGTTTGAACAAAACAACTTCCCCTTGGACGACCTCATGTATTTCTCAGAGATAAGTTCGTACTTACTCCTTGTTTTCTCATCTAGTATAGCAAACAGAATATGGCCGCTAGGAAAGTTACAGTGATTGGTAGTGGAAACTGGGGATGTGCGATTGCTAAAATTGTTGGATCCAATACTCCCCGACACCCCAGCCTTTTCGACAAAGAGGTATTAGAGAAAAGATTCCTCTCGAGAGTAGATATAAAAACTATTCCAGCTCCCTTATAGGATGATTTCAATTTACATGCGGCCCAATCAGATGTCATGAATAAAATGTAATGGATGAGATATCATGAATCAGAATTCAGATGAATAATTACATCTACCATCTTGAGTAACTAGAATCATTCCATTTTGCCAGGTGCGTATGTGGGTGTTCGAAGAGATGGTTAACGGTCAGAAACTCTCAGAAATGATCAACACAACCCATGAGAATGTCAAGTATTTACCGGGTGTAAAACTGCCTGAGAATGTAGTTGCTGTTACGGATGTGGTGGAGAGTGTCAAGGGAGCTGATATCCTACTGTGGGTCCTACCACATCAGGTAACCAGGGGAACCATGGTAACCATGGTAACAATGGTAACCATGGTAACTTGTGGTGTTTTGAGATATTATATCACTCCAATCAATGGATGGTCCTGTTTAAAAGGTTTATACTGATTGTAATCACTTATCTACCTCAATCCCCCCCCTTTGTATCGTTATTTAGTTTATCATCCTGTTACGTGTATTTCAGTTTGTCAAGGGTATCTGCGGTAAGATAAATGGCAGTATCAAGCAAGGAGCTGTATCTCTCTCCTGTATCAAAGGACTTCAGGATAGCAGCGAGTTGGCCCTTATTTCCAGCCTTATTCAGGGAGAGCTGGGAACTGAGTGCTCCGTGTTAATGGGGGCCAACATCGCCAACGAGGTCAGTCGATTGTTTGTGAATGTTTGTTACAGATACTCTTTCTGTATTTAGTGCTACAGGTTTGAATTGTTCATACTTTCTGTTCATTCCGGAGTTTTGATATCATCGTCTAGGTTGCCAGGGAGGAGTTTTCAGAGGCCACAATTGGTTGCAATGATGCGAGTATGTGTGACGTGTATCAGAGTCTATTCAATACCTCCTACTTCCGTACCACTCCCGTGCAAGGTAAACAGTGTTTACTAAACCACGCGCACGGTGCTTAGAATATCAGCGTTAGACTTCCACCTTAATCAAAAACAAATAGTAAAATCAATTTTACAGTGTTTACTAAAACCCATTGAGCAGTTCAGGTCCCACCTGATTATGAGATCTCGTATTCAACTCCGTGCTAACCCTTACAACAGATCTATTTTTCACCAGACAGCCAAACTGTGGAACTCTGCGGAGCCCTGAAGAATATTGTTGCCGTAGCAGCCGGTTTTGTTGATGGTCTTGGATTAGGTGAGATACAAGAAAATGCGTGACTGTCAGAGCTTTGTTCTGACAGTTCCGTCATATGTTGCCAAAAAACTATTGCTATGAGTTGAATTTCTAATTCTATAGAAATTAATGGTCATCTTGTGGGTGGTCCTGACACTGTTATTATATTTGTCATTTGATAGCACTGTAGTTGTGGGACCCTACACAA
This sequence comes from Pleurobrachia bachei, assembly GCA_000695325.1. Lineage (NCBI taxonomy): Eukaryota > Metazoa > Ctenophora > Tentaculata > Cydippida > Pleurobrachiidae > Pleurobrachia > Pleurobrachia bachei. Next base: position 39,979 of record AVPN01000143.1, on the reverse strand, counting down.
ATAGCACATTCTAATCGTATTATTCAGGACGAATAACTTGGCCATTTCTCAAGTTACTTATCAACTTCTGTATTGCATAATATTAACTTTTGTAGGCCACCTCAACTGATTATGTGCAATATGAGCTGTTAGCAAATTCGTTATCGTGTGAACAAAACAAATTGGCCCCTAGTAGAGAAGTAGAAACGCCACTACCGGTTTAAAACGTTTTATCTAGCCACAAAATATCCAGAACCACCCCAAAAATAAAATTAACTCTTGAGCCACCCCACTGACCTACTCTATCCCTCGACAGGTGGAAACTCTAAAGCTGCTATAATTAGGATTGGACTCCGTGAGATGGTTGCCTTCTGTAAGATGTTCTGTCCCTCATCCCAAGAGAGTACCTTCTTCGAGAGCTGTGGAGTAGCCGATTTGATCACAACGTAAGATATTATTATGTTCTAAACCTGGCAAGGCAAGTAAGATGGATAAATCTTATGAGTTTTGAGATATGACTTGTCTGCTGTATAATTCTATCGAACCTTACTGTATTGTTAATGCCAACTATTTAGCAAGCACATCTTGTATGTAGTACATAGTTTGTATATCATGTGTGTATAATAGGATGTCTGTCTGTTTGCGGTTAAAAGGGTCGTTAGTCCATAACAACCCATCATCTTCACAAATTAGATGTTCAAACGAGTTTGACCTGATAGCAAAGTTTGGCACATGTGAAATTTCCTCCAGGGCGGGGAATAACAATAGGTAACCCCACAGGTGTTACGGGGGTAGGAACAGGAAGGTTTCCGACTGTAAGGAACAGTATTTGACCCCGATTTAGTGCCAACCCCGATTTAGTGCCCAAAATCCTTTCCCCCGAGGATGTCACTAAATGGGGGTCCGACTGTAGTACATAGTTTGTATATCATGTGTGTATAATAGGATGTCTGTCTGTTTGCGGTTAAAAGGGTCGTTAGTCCATAACAACCCATCATCTTCACAAATTAGATGTTCAAACGAGTTTGACCTGATAGCAAAGTTTGGCACATGTGAAATTTCCTCCAGGGCGGGGAATAACAATAGGTAACCCCACAGGTGTTACGGGGGTAGGAACAGGAAGGTTTCCGAGGCCTTTGTAAGGACGGGTAAACCTCTGGATGAGCTGGAGGCTGAGATGTTGGGTGGTCAGAAACTACAAGGTCCCATGACAGCAAAAGAGGTTTGAAAATAGTTGGTAATGGCAATATCTGATACCTTTGCTTACATTGCTTGACCCATTTATCAGTGAATAACAAGGTCTGAACGAATATCCTTTGCAATGCTCTAAACTTGAATTGAGTTTCTAACTTGTCTTCAATTTCCAAACCAACTTCAATTCCAGGTGTTCCACGTGCTGGAAAGTAAGGGAGTGACAAGTCAGTATCCGCTGTTTAGGAGTGTTTACGAGATCTGTTACGATGGGGCCACCCCCAAATCACTCATTGAAAACCTTGGACAATAGTGTGAGAGAGACAATGAAATTATGAGCTGTTTATTAACTATGTTTTAGTTATTTATGAGTGAATAGTTTATTTATGTCTGTGTGCAGTGACATAAATAAAAATGGTTGGCAAATTTTGAATATTTGAATGGGGGTGTGCACTGTGCAGTGTGCACTGTGTAGTTATGTTTTCCTTGTTGAATTTTAAATAAATATTGTTAATTGGAATCTTAGGACATCTGATTCATATCTAAAGAACTTGATCTAGAGATCTATAGAGATTGAAGAGACAGAAGGGCGCCAACCCGTTTAAAGTGAACTAGAGTTGCAATTATCATGATTATGCATAGTTTATACCTTGTTAAGTACACAGTTAAACTCGATTGGCATGGAATACGTGATTTTTGTGATATAATACTTTATTGAATTTTGATACATGGCCAATACCGTTTAATGACGTGCAAAATATGAAGTCAAGATTGTAACATTTCTCATTAACGAAAAGCTGTGATCTCTCTCTCTCTCTCTTTCTCTCTCCCTTCACCTCGGTTTTATATCTCATCATGTGTAAGTGGCTAAGTGATTTTTACAACTATCTCCACGCTAACACCCTCTGCAGTTGAGCTCTCTCTAAAAATGATGAAATGAGGTCACTACGAGGACCCCCGGGGAGTCCCACAAACCCAGTCCTCTGATTGGCTGATTTCTGTCACGTGACTTTGGAATACTGAAATTTGATTGGTCGGTGACCGTCACGTGACTTTTGTGCGGTGTACTTATTGGTCTGCCGTCCTAGACGAACAATTACAATGACACCTTGCTGCTTCGTGCGAGATCATTGGCAAAAAATCCTCTATCATTCTCTCTCTCTCTCTCTCTTTCTCTCTCTCTCTCTCTCTCTCTCTCTCTCTCTCTCTCTCTCTTTCTCCCGCAGGAAGGTATTTGATTGAATACGCCAGCATCCAGCACTGTCCCCCACACTCTCACGACACACATACAGCAGAGCATCCACAGTCTGCGTTGCTACTTGTTTTTTTTTTTTTATCTGATCTGTTTACAACTGATATGATAGTTGTTATCATTTCCCTTCTTATCAATACAGTAAGTAGACCCCCTTTCGTTACCAGGGAAACAGGGCAACCTCCCTTCGTTTTATGGAGACTGGCAAGTCTTTTGGATTGGTTACCGTGATTTTTATTTCTGTCTGGCGGCGTCAGACCCCGTTTTTTATTCTCTAAATCAAACTTACCATCCAATATCTCCCTCCCAGGTGTTAGGTGATGGGGTGCTATCCCTCGAGATATTATCGTACAACAACCCCTTGTCGACATCTCTAACGGGGGAGGAATGTGCGGGACAGTGTGTCAATACTTTCACCCTTACAACCACTACCAGGTAAACATGGGGAAAGCAACAAGTAAACAAACAATCAGAACTCGTTATTAAGGTCACGTGACTGGTTATCAGCCAATCAGGGACCAGTATTTCCTGATTCGGTAGGTTCCTGGTATTTGGTAAACATGGGGGAACTTTGGTTAACCAGTTATTGGGTATTTTGGGGTAGTTTGCACTTTGCAGACTGCACTGCCAGGCCAATGGACAAAGAAATGAGAATAGGCCCAGCCCAATACTCTGACAGAGTATGAGCCTAATTATATACTTTCTGTTTCAGGGTGAGAACAGCTGGTATGGTTCTCACCGAGATTTCACAGCTTGATTCAGAAAGTAATATTGGGGATGTTCACAGCTTCTCAAGTTCTCTAGGCGGGGACTGGCCAAATCCGTTGACTATAGCCTTTGCAGATGAGGTATGCTAATTTTATTCCTTCTAAAAAAGGCCTGTGGAAGCTGTGATAAGAAGAATTACTTGATTAATTTTACTGATTTTGTGTTGGCTTCAGCTATGGGACCAACTCACCCGGCCAATAATCGTGCACACAATAACCCAGCTCCCCTAAAATACTTACAACAGGTCCGGTTAGTTTTCTCCCTTTTGGTGATTGGTGTTGAGAAGAACTACCCCAACAACGAATATTCCATGGCTACCTTCACTTATAATACAAGATGGACTCCTGCAGAGGACAGGGTTGTCCTGATTAGTGGTAGTGCCAGCCTAACTTTCTCTTACACTGTGAGTACCATATGATGGAGAGTGTAGAACGGGACTGCTGGCTTTCCGCTGTCCATGTTCAGTTTGATTGCTGTACAAACCCCTAATGCTAGATACCTTCTCTAAATCTCTTTAAACTGTTGTTTATGTACTCCTTAATATGAAAATATTTTGATATCCCTACCTCCTCCTTCTCATGCATATGACATGAACACAGATGTTTGTATATACACGCTGCACTAATACAGCTGCTTCTACACTCTCTTACTCATAGAGTCTGCTGCTTCCTACACACAATGATGTCAATTCTTTTTGCAGACTTCCTGTAGCACCGGTTACTATGGGGATGAATGCGGGGTGCACTGTGTTGCTAATACGGAGCGGTATTCCTGTAATGAGACTACTGGAGAGAGGATTTGTAAGGAGGGCTGGAAGGGAGAGCAGTGCTCAACAAGTACTACGTCTACAGGTTGGTAAAATGTGGTAGTTTGGACTGTGGTGTTTCACGACAACACATTGTACTGAATTGTACTGAACTGAAAGTTGGAGAGAAATTTTAGGCTTCCCCAAACTGGGTTGTTCTGAAGTTTGTTTTATAGTTAACACCTTGTTTCAGATCCAGATACAGGTGGTAATACTGAGGAAACTAAAAATGTGGACGGGGGATCAGATCAACTCGGTATAGGTAATGAGACAATCCTTTTTCAATTTCTTTGAGTCCGTGCTCTGAATTTTTCTAGTTATTTCTTTTTTTGGCGACTTTTATAAATTAATTATATAATTAATTAATTAACTACTGACCCCCGGTAGATTTTGGTACCCTGTGGCGTGTGGTTGCAATTTGTTGTGGAGTTATCTTAGGATTTACCATTCTCTCTGCGATTCTGTGCTACCACAAGAGAAATAGAAAGAAAAGGAGAGTACCCAAGATAGTTGTCAGTAATGCACGGCTTTTCAAGAAAACGGGCAACTTTCCAAAGGAATCAGGTAAATATCCGCGTGTGGATTTACTTATCAGGAACCGACCGAATTAGGAAATACTGGCCCCTGATTGGCTGATAACCAGTCACGTGACCTAAACATTGAGTTTTGATCGGTTGTTTACTTGTTTCGGTCGGTTCCTGACTATAATTCAATATTTTCAGACGGCACCGAAGACGTCCAACCTTCAGCACCTGGGTTAACGAGCAGGGAGAATCTATCGAGCACGAGAATACCAAATCCCAATAATAACTCAACCCCGCCACCTGTTGAAACTCCTAATAACTATACTGACTGAGAAAAGAAGAAGGGATTAAAACTCCTAACTCTGCTGACTGAGAAAAGAAGGGATAATTGGATCTTCATTCTGAATAGTTCTCAGCTTTCAGGAATCGAGTTGGACAAAGACAGTGTGTGTGTAACTTGTGTTTTTCTATAAAAAAAAGGTGCCAAAATCATACCCAAGATTGACGATGTGAATAATTTAACTTTTTATGTACCAAAATTCCCTCTCTTTACCCTTTGAATTTGGATAAAAACAGACATGTCGTCCCTCTCACATGTCGGTGTTTTGTACGTAACACGCGAGTACCCCCGGACTGACATCTCTGCGCAGCATCCCCAAATCACGCGCGAAGAACCTTGCAATGTTCGTACCGCGCGCTCCGTGTACAAAACAGGATGTTTCGAAAGGGGAGGAGACCGGATATCGGTGTTGCAGTGCCGACTGCAGTAGCATATATCGGCAACACTGGTTGTGTCGAAATAGTTACCAGTGTGAATGATGTAGTGCTGATAAAAGTTGTTTTCTCACATTCCTGGTTTCAAGTAGTGTAGTTGGGACTCAACAACTTAGTGCAGGGGGCATGCTGGGTGTGTGACCATTACCAGGACAACCCAGCAACATAATATTCAGTAGTACAGAACGGTGGCAATCGTACCGATCACAAATCAAGGGAATGAGGGACAGGGAGCTGTCTTGATACATACTCTACGATACCTAGTCGGACCCCGATGTAACGGCATCTTCTGGGGTAATTGGTAATGAAATTACCCCTCGTACTAAGGCACGTTTACCCGGAAGGAAGGGGTGGGGAGGAGGAGGGTTTTGTCCGCTAAATCGGGGACAATTGTACTGTTAATTTCCTATATCGGGGGAAGATTATCCTGCCGTTTAATCGGGGTTCTGGTAAATCGGGGTAACCGACTGTATCATATTGATAGTGCATCAAAAGAGACATTTGAATCTTGCGATTTTGAGTCAAAGTCGCAAATAATAAAATGTCAAAAGTATGTCAGTGAGCCCCACTGTCTTTGAGGTGTCATTATTTCATTTTCAGACACTTCAGATGCTTCATCTTTCAATACCAACTGACAAAGACGACTGAAATATTGCATTCTCTAAAAAGCACTAGACAGTAGTTCAGCACAGCTTTCGCTTCAATTGAAGATAGATGTTTCTTGCGTTATACGTCTCTTCGATAGAAAAATATATTACTTGCTTTCTCTAGCTAGTATAAAATGATAGTGACACTACTGTAATTATTTTGGGCTTTGTGTGGGGTTGTTGGCTGTGTGAATTAATATTTGATGATTGTCTGCAGTAATAATGTGTAAAGAGAACGGTAGAAGGCGGACACTCAGCTATGAAATAAATTATGTGGATCTGATTTAGTGAAATAACCCTTGTATTGTTCAATGTACTATGTTGTTTGTAATTTGAGCAGCAGCATTCCATGATTTGAACTAGTGTATATACAGCTATTTTCTTGAAACCATAATTGTGGAACTAACTATATTTTACATCGGAATGAAAATAGGTACAGGTTCGTCTTTCATCTACCATCACATGCAAATAGGTTCTCCTAAACATGTGAGCTGTGGGATAGGTATATGCATTATGCCTCCATGCCTGGGCAGTAGGTATAATTATATCCCTCGCTACGCATTATTTCCATGTTGAACACCCTTTTCCCAATGAGAAAGAGAGAGAGAGAGAGAGAGAGAGAGAGAGAGAGAGAGAGAGAGAGAGAGAGAGAGAGGGGGGGGGTGTGGCTTGGAATTAAGCGATAGACCACGCTTTTATCACATACTATTCTATTGACCCTCTGTCCTTCTCTCTGCGCAGATAGAAATTAGAAGGATCCTTCTCGAGAGCTGCCCTCTAAAATATTGATTTCTAACATCTCTCTCATTTACAAAGTTCCACACCATTATCCCTAAAATCCACCCTCCTTTCCTCCCAATCTGTAAATGTAATCCATATAGCCTCCGGTAAAGTATTATTAAAAAACAATAAAAGACATGCTATGTTGCCGCGCTGGGTATTTATTACTATTTAATACGACCATTTAAATGCTCTTAACTCTGCAATAAAACCAAATCGGCCGACCGTGTCTCGAATGATTGACGAATATTTTAAAAGGTGTACATTACCTATATATTCATAACCACGGCTGCGTGTCTTGCCATATAATTTACTTTTCCTCGGTTCTCTCTCACATAGTAAAGATTATGCCCTCACAACTATGGTGATATTATGGGATATTATAACATCCCATCTTATTATACATATATCATTCGCGTAAATACATACATAATTTCAAACTTGTGATAGTGCTCGTATCTATGTCGATGGCGCAACAACAATAATTATATGTGCTTGCCACAGCTATAGGATGTCGAAATTTAATTTATCACTGTTGCAGCAGTAGTTCTGTGGTATAGTAATCGGGAATGCTGCAGTCGTGAACCGCCCCTTTTGAACAAATTAAGAATAATTCAAATGATATAAATCACTCATATGAGATACAAATTGTTAAGTCAATTTATCTTCCCTTCCAATACGTGATAGGGTGAAATAAAAGTTCCTAGCTATTGCACTTATCATGTTTCCAATCAGGACATTACCGACACCTTTCTGAAGCTTTCCAATGTAACATTCCGCTATTTCCATCTACTACCCGGCTACTGCTGCTCTGTTAAAGTGTCTTTCTCTAAGATATATGGCTTACAATTTTTCCGAAATGTAGTCAGTTCAACTCAGTTTCTTCATCTTGGTATTTGAAATAACTTTGCTCAAACGGTTTGAAGTCAATAGTTTCCAATCGCTTATCAATCTCATTGATCTGGTAGGCTTTGTAGAATGCTTCATATCTCACTGATAACATCACAAAACACACTCCTAGCAGAGACAAACTAACAACCAGCCCGGTGATCTTCACAAGAGTTATACCAACGGCCCGGGCCGAGATAAAGCCACCTAGGAATGGCTCAGTAGCTGCAGATCCGGTGCTGGTGTAGGAGGAACTAGAGCCGAGGCTGGAGAGACGTGGCATAAGACTAAAAATGCCGTTGGTTGGACCTCGTGTTTCAAAACAAAATATATAAAAGATAGGGCTGGTTACTGTAGTACTACATGGAGAGTGGTCGGTGGGGGATCCAGAGAGAGAGGACAATGAGATCGGCTGAACCGCATGAAATGTCCCCCGCACAATGATCGATAAATATACAGAGAGGGGGAATGTGTGAGACATAAAGAGGGAGTGTGTGTGAGAGAGAGAGAGAGAGAGAGAGAGAGAGAGAGAGAGAGAGACAGAGAGGGAGTGTGTGAGCCATAAAGAGGGAGTGAGAGAGAGAGAGAGAGAGAGAGAGAGAGAGAGAAAGAGAGAGAGAGCAGTGGTTCAACGGCGGTTCAGAGAGATGGTGGAGAGGAAGTGAGAGAAATATACAAATAGACGGTGTTAAAATAAAGACATGAGAGAAAAGAAAGAGATAAAATCTGATATTAATAAACGGGAATTCGCGGATGAACTATTATACTAGGTCGACGGTCGTTCGTTATTGAAGCACAACCTATACAGTAGAGTTGCGACCTGTCCAAGACGTTCGAAGGTTCACCTTTGTTCATCTTTGGTTAATTGATAAAATTACCCCTCTGCGCACGAACGTCCCTGCGGCATCTAGGGCGTTTCCCTCCTGGATCCTATTAGTCTGAGTGACAGAAAAATCGATTGAAATGATGCAATATGCATGATAATGAATGAATTATAATGAATGCATCATGAATCGATCGACGAAAGTAAACAACCAATCAGAACTCGTTATTTAGGTCACATGACTGGTTATCCGCCAATCAGGGACCAGCATTTCCTGATTCGGTTGGTTCCTGGAACGTATGCAGGTAACATGTGAATAATCTGCCAGCATTTCATGCGTTTTTACAGGGATCAACCTAAAAAACCTAGATGCCTTTCAAAATGGATTTATGATTTGGTTTCTGTTGTAATTTTCATATTATTCATTCACTGGTTCTCACAATTATTGTGAAGTAAAGTGGCCAAGGACACCATTTATCGGTAATTACGCTTTGGACGAAAGAAGTAAGCAGCTGACATGGGATCCTTATTCCATACACAACATATAATGTGTATGCTTGCGAATATGTGGGATTATCATTCATTCCAATAAATTATTCACTTTTGTCGAACAGTTTGGTAAATGTTTCAACCCTTATTATTGGCCTTGGGGACGGACGATTGAAATACTCATATCATCAGTCTGATTGCTCTAAGCTATGATGGGCTGTGCAGCTGAGATTGTAAATTTGATTGATGTCTCAGAGCTGAGACTGTGAAAGAGCGTGAAAAGGAGTGGCAATATACCAATAGAAAAAATGACGCGGCGTGATGAAATAGGCCAATGCTGCACAAATTTTGCAGCTTGATTTCATCAAACTTCGACAAGATGAAGCTGCAAAAACATCAGTTTGTATAATGAACCTCTGATAAAGGATACTTCCTTTCTCCATGAATCTACTTTAAATTGCATCATTTGTTTTGAGAGAGCGAGAGAGAGAAAGAGAGAGAGAGCAGTGGTTCAACGGCGGTTCAGAGAGATGGTGGAGAGGAAGTGAGAGAAATATACAAATAGACGGTGTTAAAATAAAGACATGAGAGAAAAGAAAGAGATAAAATCTGATATTAATAAACGGGAATTCGCGGATGAACTATTATACTAGGTCGACGGTCGTTCGTTATTGAAGCACAACCTATACAGTAGAGTTGCGACCTGTCCAAGACGTTCGAAGGTTCACCTTTGTTCATCTTTGGTTAATTGATAAAATTACCCCTCTGCGCACGAACGTCCCTGCGGCATCTAGGGCGTTTCCCTCCTGGATCCTATTAGTCTGAGTGACAGAAAAATCGATTGAAATGATGCAATATGCATGATAATGAATGAATTATAATGAATGCATCATGAATCGATCGACGAAAGTAAACAACCAATCAGAACTCGTTATTTAGGTCACATGACTGGTTATCCGCCAATCAGGGACCAGCATTTCCTGATTCGGTTGGTTCCTGGAACGTATGCAGGTAACATGTGAATAATCTGCCAGCATTTCATGCGTTTTTACAGGGATCAACCTAAAAAACCTAGATGCCTTTCAAAATGGATTTATGATTTGGTTTCTGTTGTAATTTTCATATTATTCATTCACTGGTTCTCACAATTATTGTGAAGTAAAGTGGCCAAGGACACCATTTATCGGTAATTACGCTTTGGACGAAAGAAGTAAGCAGCTGACATGGGATCCTTATTCCATACACAACATATATGTGTATGCTTGCGAATATGTGGGGTTCTCATTCATTCCACTAAATTATTCACTTTTGTCGAACAGTTTGGTAAATGTTTCAACCCTTATTATTGGCCTTGGGGACGGACGATTGAAATACTCATATCATCAGTCTGATTGCTCTAAGCTATGATGGGCTGTGCAGCTGAGATTGTAAATTTGATTGATGTCTCAGAGCTGAGACTGTGAAAGAGCGTGAAAAGGAGTGGCAATATACCAATAGAAAAAATGACGCGGCGTGATGAAATAGGCCAATGCTGCACAAATTTTGCAGCTTGATTTCATCAAACTTCGACAAAATGAAGCTGCAAAAACATCAGTTTGTATAATGAACCTCTGATAAAGGATACTTCCTTTCTCCATGAATCTACTTTAAATTGCATCATTTGTTTTGTACTGTGCTTTCTCTCAATACTAGTATGGGTATTGGGTAATATGAATTCGCTACAATTCGGGCCCTTGCACTTACGTCTTACCTCATATTCAGTGCCCTATTATCCTTCTTATTCTTCTAGAGGAAACATGCGATAATTCCACAGAGAACTATCGGTAAAGCAATTTGGTCGGCACTTATCGAGATCGTGCAAGTGAGTGGTCCTCGAAAGAGTGGCTTTATTGTCTCTTTACCTAATTCTACTTTGCGGTAACATACACTTGTCCTTTTGTTTGTGCTGAAGAAGTTGAACCTGGGATACTGTCCTTTTCTTTTATTCGGTATAATTGAGTAGTTCATTAGTCTTTGTAGAGAGATGGAGAGACTGGGAGATAGAGAGAGAGGTAGATTGAAAGAGACGTAGACGTGGCTGAAAAGTCCAGCATGCAGAATAATCATATAATATACAATATAGTCCATCCTTTGTTGTTGAAGTCTTTTCTCTCATCTGTACAGCATTCCTAAATCTTAAATTAACACACACGACCATTAACATTGTTCAAGGCGGTATCTCCCATCTTTTGTCTTGCACTGAACTCTGGAACTTGATAGTTTAATTAATTTGACGCCGTAAACGTTTTCAGTTTCCTTCGTGAAAAGTTCTGGCAAAAGAATCTTGAGTTGGGGTAAATTCCTCCACTGGGGACGGGGAGCCCCTCCTCTATTAATCAAACATGCTGCTCCTTTCAAGCAATATTGTACCGCTACAGCTTTACTATAGAATTTATTCGCGTTGCCTTGTTATATTTCAATTTCGATTTCTTTTGACAATTTCGATTTCTTTTGATGATCGCCCTCGCTCACTTAAACACGGTGGGCCTGAAGGAGGTGTAACCTCGACTAGATATACTTTTTTGACGGCCGCACCTAGGTTACGTATTTTTGACCGAGGAATCCGAAAAACATAAAATTAAAATGATTCTATTTTGGCCTTTTTTGGAAAACGGCAAAAACTGTCATTTTTAAGCGATTTTCAACTTTTTACACTTTCTAGAGACTTTAAAAATATTTCCTTACAAGATATGATCTTGTGCTTCTAGACTAATAAAATA